>PVJD01008544.1:0-71555 GCA_004026545.1 Mormoops blainvillei
AATTCAAAACATTCTTTCAAATAGTTATTTTCTTTAATAAATCCATTATCATGAGTAAAATGTATGAATAATGATGTTTCTTAGAGCACTCCTTAAAGTACCAAAAACTTGAACACCTTGTAAATTTCTAATTATTTTGGTTATATATATGCTGCTACTCAATATTAATTGCACCTTTAAAATTACTTTGTACTGATCACTTTATCAACATGAGAAAATATTTAATAATATATTATTAAATTTTAAAGGCAAACTAAAATTTACATTGTATAATATCTTTATACAAACAGAAAGTAATATGGAGTGTATATATATATGTGCACATATGTGTATATATGTATGCATATATTATAAAATATGTTAAGATTATTTTTAGCATCTTAGTAGTTGTTCCTGAATGAGGGGCTTAACTTTTATTTATATATTTTCTAAATATAATTTTGTAATTTGAAAGAAAATATATTTTTAAGCTTGTTGATTTAAATTAAATAAACTTCTATTTTAAGGGGTATTTGAAGATGTAAAGCTTTTCAAATAAAATAATGTAAGCATTCCTTAAAACCAATTTAAATTATACTAAAGAATGAAAAGAAGCACACAAAACTTATTCTAATTCAAGCTTTTTTCATAGTGGCAAGAACGTACATCACATGAATAGAATAAATACAAGTGAAATGAGAATATCAATATAATATATGTGGCTGTCATGAAACTCATTGCTATCAAAGCACATGGGGAAAAGTGAGGCACTCCCAGAACTTTAACAGGATGAAGAATAAAATCCAATAGAACAGCAATCAAATATAATAAGCCACCTGTGTTGATCACCACTCTAGTAAGCAGAAAGCAAATGGATGAATAAAATACCAGATTTGCCCAGGTTTATCAGAAAGAGAAGGCACAAAAAGCAAGCGATCTCCAGCCATACTCCAATCCTGAAGCTTACCATTGATGTAACAGAATTTGCCTTTTACAAATACTTGACATGATCTTCTTAACATGAGCTTCTCTTAAAAGGGTCCTGAACTGAAATAATAAAGGCAAAAAATAACACTCATACTGGATCTCACCTTTTACAAAATACATCTCATTAACCGTATCTTTTATCACTTTTTAAAACTTTTCCTTTTCTGATAACTGTAGATTTACATTCAGTTGTAGAAATAATACAGAGGATACCCTATACTTTTCACCCAGTGTCCACCATGGTAAACTCTTGAGTAACTGTAGTACTGTATCACAACTAGGGAATTATCATTGATACATTCCATTTCCCTTACTCGTACTTCACCAGATTTATATACTATTATTTGTGTGTAAGTCTATATTTAGTTCTATCTTGTTTGTCACATGCGTAGATTTGTGGACCACGGTACAGTCAAGACACAGAAGAGTTCCACCACAAGAATTGTTTTGGCTGTATTTTTATTGCCAAAGTCACCTTATTCGTCCTATGATCCTGACCCTTGCCAACTACTGTTCTGTTCTCCACTTCTATAAACAACATTTCAAGAACTCTGTATCAGTGGAATCATATATTATTTTACCTTTTTTTCACTCAGCTTAATTTCTTTGAGGTTCATCAAAGATGTTACAGGGATCAATAGCTTTTTGTTTTGTTTGTTTTTTGGCTGAATATTTTTCAATAGTATCAGAGTTATTTCTCCCATTTTATTACTCTTTTTCTAAATTTTATTTTCTATTCTAGTTCATTTGTCTTTCAATATAAATTTTAGATTTTGTCTATGCCTAAAAAAACTTGCTAGAATTTTTATTAGAATTGCATTAAACTTATAAATCAATTTTGGAAGAAGTAACATCTTTTCTCTGTTAAGTGTCCCAAACCATGATCAAAATATGTCTGTATTTATCTAGATCTTTTTTATTTATTTGGTTAGCATTTTATAATTTTAGCATAAGAATACTGTTTTTGTTTTATTTTTTTAGACTTCTTGGGAGTATTGACATAAATAATTGTGTTGTTTATAAATAAGGATGGTTAAAATTTTTCCTCTCCAACCTGTGTACCTTTTTTAAAAATTTTGCTTGGTTTTATTACTTTTTAAGTATGCTATTGTGAATAATAATAAAGATAACAAAAGTTCTAACAATTCATATCTACACATTTTGATTTCCTATTTAAAAAGATGAATAATTAACAAATAAAATGATTTATGAAAATTTAAATAACTTTAAATTTCTCTAAACTGTTTTATTTTTTAATTACTTCAAGACAGTACCAAAAATAACATTAATAACCTGGGTGATACAGTTCATTTAGCAGATTTTGCTCAACTGTATCAAGTAGGTTGTTTAAAAAAATTTTCTTCTCTCAGTAACAACTAATTATTTAGAAACAAATCAGAATAAACAGGTTTGTATCTAATATTTGACTCTATTATAATCTTAATCAAGAAGTTTATATTTTAATCATTTCAAAAATAAATGAAAATTCTCATTATTATCACAAATTAATTATAATCGAGTTTGAATCTGTTATGAAATTAAAGCTCTGTAAATTCTTGTTCTGTATATGTCTAAAGAGATAAATAAAGTAATATTATAAAGAGTTTCATTTTCTATTGTAACAACACTTCAAAAACAAACTTCATATGAGCCTTTATACTGGAAACTCTTGTTTTGCCAAATAATTGGATTTAGGACTTGATACAGTGGATTAATAGGTCTGGGACAGAATGTCCCAAAATTAGGTACATAAACTATTGGCCAAGAGAGATATTCTAGGGCAAAAGTTTTGATTTGTTTAGTCTGGAATAAAATATATAAATCCCTTTATGAGATTATTACCTATTAATCTTATTATATTATCTATAAAGTCCTGAGGCACTGAAACCTATTTACTTTTGTTTAATTCACTGTCTTTTTAATTTATTAAGCACTACTCTGGAATAACAAACATATCAAGTTTCATAGTTTCTTAGCATTCTTGCTGGAAAATGGTAGCATAGGTAATGCTGGCCTCACTCATTTAGTAAATGCTCGGCTCTCTGGGGTTGGGATGAGGGGTGGATTACTGAAATGTATCTGGGGTCCCTCCCTCTCCTCTCAGTCATTGTTCCTCCAGATACAATGCCACCACCTTGTACCACATAATGGTCTCTTAGTACCTGACTGGATGACTAGCGAACTAATCTGAAAACTGTGCTAGTGTGTTCGTGAACAAATCTTATTAAATAAATGCTTCACAGCTAACATAATGTCAACAACTACAAGCACTTCTATGCATAGCACAGTATTAGATAATTGTTTATTTTTTCTCACCCTCATCTCCTCTGTGTCCAATACTTAGATCAGACCACATTTAAATTGTAAGCTTCTCATGAATTATCATAGTTTTCAAAAACTATTTTGGAGCTAGCAAATTTTCAGCTTCCTAGATATTATACCAATTGAATGACTTGGTCAGTCTATGAAGAAGGAATGATGTTTATTTATACAAATGACATTAAATTCTAGCTGCTTTAGTCAATTTCAAAGTACTGTTAAGATTACTTCAATTTGAGAATCTCTTCATTTTAATTCCAGTGTACATATCAAAGGAGAGCTGCAATACATTTTCTTATAAATGTCCAAAGTACAACAGACTTATATAGTGAATTAAGGTAATAATTTTATATCCCTGAGAACTATTGATTGTATTTTTCTAAAATTGATTACCCAATATATTATTTTTAAGGAAACTACCAAAATGAAGGAAGTACTTTCCACTATTTTATCAACTTCCTCTAATCATTCTAATCATTATTCCACTATTTGATCAGTCTTCCAAAAGTCAAATTCCTTTTAACAGATCATTTGCTGTACTTTGTGTTTTTCCTGTTTACATTAATAAAAAGTTAGTGCATACATCTCCCTTCCAAAAAATATCATACCAAAATCTTTATGTGAAATAGCCTATTGTATTATCTTGGCAATAACTATTAAATCAGCTTGGTCTTCTTTCAGTAAAAACATGTCAAAAATCTTGATTCGGTTTAAAGCAACTCTTGGCTTACACTTCTTTTTGTAATAGTTCTATATTTACATGATCTTTCCTAGGTTTCCTAACTCTGGATGACACTTCTTCTGGTTGTTCTTTTAAAACTAGTCAAGTCAGTACTTGACATTTTAAAATATAACAAATACTAAAAGCAAAAATAATTTTCCTTGACCCTTGGATAGTTTCCTAAAATTAATAAAATTTTACTTGTCACTTACATTTCTCTCAATACAGGATTAATAGTTAGAAGCATTGAAAAGACTTCTTATTGAGAAAATGTGAAGTATAAAATATTACTGACATTATTAGGAGTCAAAAATACACTTACCTGACCTTAAATTACTAAGATACATAAAGAAAATTTCTATAGTTGCTCTGGTTCATTTAATATTTTATTTTTAGATTACATAAAATGTTTTCCCTGTTAGCCAAGCAAGTGTCTATGTTTGCATCTGAGAAAATATCTAGACCTCTTACTACATACAGATCTCGAACATATCATATCAATAAATATTCAAGAGGAAGCCTGGTAGGATTTTCAAGAATACAGGGGTTAAGACTAACTAGAATGTGGATTTTGTAAGAATTTGCTCAGGGAGTTAGAAGTTATAAAATAAAAGATGATTAGAGTTACAGGGATATAAGGAAATTTTATTCACTCATTCTGTCATTCAGAGGAAAAGGTTATGATTTCTACCTATTTATTGTGCATTCTTTCTAACAAATGAAATTCACTCTTAACTAAACCTGGTTCAGGGGATAGTCATCTACACATATTAGCTTAGTACTCAGCTACCTCACTTGGAACAAGATATTCAGATGATGGTGTATATTCTGAAACTCTAGGAATTTCCAAGTTGAAAATGTGTGAACAAGGGATTTGGGCAGTTGCAGCTAGAGTCTAGAGAAGCTCTGGGTATAATTCCCTAATGAAATGGTGTTTTACCACCACATGCAATACCTCCAGTTTAATGCCTATGGGGTTGGATTCTTTGCAGGGAACAAAAACTTGTCAGGTTATTTCAAGTAACTCAGAAGTTACTGTAAGAGTAAATAATATGGTGTATACTTATTAGGTTGTCTTTTTGGCCCCTCGTGTCTGAAAACTATCCACTTTTAACAATGAAGTCACTCCCATAGTCCTTGTACTGTTGTATAATTCCACTTCCACAGGCATCATACATAGTAAGATAGCTAATAAAAACAAACAAAAACAAAAAAACAAAAACAAAAACCAACCTGGGCTAACCAAATATGTTTTCCCACAAATTAGTAATTTTAATAAATTATATAGAGTTTGAGTTTATGAAAGCTGAGTTACATTAATGGCAGCGTGTTAAGAGAATTTTTGTAAAATCTTGTTTTTCCCAATGATTAGTGATCCAATTATTTATTGGATTAGAGTCAATGGTAGGCACATTTCACCACATATTCTTATATAAGTTATTTGTGACCAAAAGAATCTTAACTTACACATTTGAGCATACAAGTCCAAAAGAAAATAAACAATCAAAGCTGAACTATGTATACTGAGAAAAGCCAGAAACCTAGATTAGTCTGGGATCTATGGCAATGCTTACTCTAAAATTTTCAGTCAATGGCTCATCATTGATGAAGCCCAGTCTAAGAAGAGTTAAAACAAATTACTAATATCAAAAACAAAGGAGGAGCCATCACAACTGATCCTATTTAAGGATCATTAAAGGATAATAAATAAATACTATGGAAATTTTATTCTTATTTGGGTGAAATGGACTGATTTTTTGAAAACACAATCTATAAAATTCACACAAGAACTAGGCAATCTAAACTGGCTGATATCTATTAAAGAAACTGATTTAATAATTTATGAACCAAAAATGTTATTTCTCTTCCTTTATTAATTTTCGATATAACATATTAAAGAATTTATTATAATAATTTCTATTTTTTTAAATTACTATCAGAACATTTCCTTTCTATACCTGATACAGAGATCTGACCAGACCCCTGGGGAGGAGTAGGGAGGAGCCAAGGGAGGAGGGTGCCCCGGGCAGCAGTAGAGTCTAGGACGGGACTGGCAGAGAGGCCAAATGCTTCTAGAGAGCATGGAATTATGGGCCAGGAAATTAAGAAACAAAGGAAGACAGAGACTGGATCTCAGTTTCTCTTCCTTAAGGATGCCTAGGTGACCATGCTGAAGCTGCCTGCTTTTCCCAAAGGACGGCATTTTGGACGGGAAGGAACCCCAGGCACAGCCTAGGATCGGGCTGGCCTGGCAGAGGGTGGCAGGGTTATCCTTTTTGGGGGGTATTCTAGAAGGGAGAGGCTCTGAGGCAGAAGCCTGCCATTCTTCCAAAACTATGTAGCTTTTGTATCTTATGTTGCTTCAGTTTGTAAACTCATCCAATAGAAATAAGATAATTAAAAACTAACAGGGGGAATGATAGGGGAAATCAGCGGTTACAGGTTTTAGCCTTAACTGATAGGTTTAAGGGATTTATCTATGTGGAAAACTGTTAGTCCAAAATTGTGTAGATTTGAATAAAGGCTCCCTTCATTTATCACCAAACCTTTGCCCCCAGGACTTTGCCTTGAGGGTGGTGGCGAGAGGCAGGACCCCACTTGCTGTTTGGTAACATACCTAATATTGCTAAGAACTGCAATTAATCATAATTTCTGTGGTGAAACTCTGCAAACTAACTCTTAAGTTCATCAACATAAGAAATGTCCAAACCTGTAAGAATTTCTATGAGTTTATTTGAAGCAAACTGACGACAATCGCCAGAAAGCAAAATCTCGATGGACTGAGAAAACGCTCTGGAGAAGGGCAGCCTTGCTCCTTATTTTCTACTTTACAATCGAAAGAGGCGGTGTAAGGAGGGTGACGTGAAATTCACTGGTGATAGATTAGGCAGGCGAGAGAAAGCAAAGTGGGAAAATCCCTGGAACTGGATAAAGAGTGAAATGAAGAGATAAATACTCCTTATGTTGGTGGGTAAAAGATAGTTAACAACATGGATAGCTCATAGAGATGGCATGTGGGGAGCAAGATAATAAGGAGGATTTGGCGGTCTTGCACTCTCTTGGGAACTTTTGCGCTGAGAGGTCTGAAAAAAAAGATTACTTGGCATTCCCAAAACATGTTATCTTCAATGCAAAAAGACAATAGACGGTGTCAGTTAAAGTAAAGATTGACCTCTGTCAAAGAACATACCTGCCTAGGACACGGCTACCCTCCTTGACTCACTTTTAGTTAAGAAGTTTTAATTTCAGATCATTGTATGTGGTTACTTTCAGTCTGAGTTTGGAAGACCCGGCATGCAGACCTCTCCTGAGCTTGTCTGGCTTAGTACGTGGCCCCTTCTTCATCCACAAAGTTTTGGGCTCCCACATGATATACCTTCTTTAAGACAAAAATAAACATAATGAGTAATTAAATAAAATTAATTTCTGGAACACTGATAAGGGGTGAAACAGATTTCAAACCTCACTATAACTAAGACATATTATCTTTGAATTACTTAACTGTGGGAAGAAATTAATAAGTATGTCCTTTCCCAAGTGTTAAATGAACTCGACAAGAGTCTTGAGACTCTGCTAGAAAGAAATAATAGAGAATTATTCAAAGGTCTTGGGGTGTTCAGACTGGGAACAGAGGCAAAAACCCAGATGTGTTCCAAAGAAGAAAGAAAGGTTAAAAGTTCTTACAGTAGAAATCACATTGTTGATATTTATCAGTGCTGCATTCTTAGCCCTAGGATTGGCCGAGGATGGTTATTAGGTAGATGTCAGGCAGTCAGGATGATGGGTGTTAGATGATGCCAAAGATGGGTGCCAGGTGGTCTGGGTAATGGATGTTCAGTGGATATATACATCAATCCTTCAGGGGATGACCAGGTGACCTGAATACATGAGTTCTTCAGGGTAATAATCAGAAGGCCACCTGTAGGCTCAGATGTATATCCAGCCATTGACACAGGACCTGAAAGTTCAAAAAAGTTTAAAATCCCAGGCTGGTTAGAACAAGAATGGAGTCTTTCCTTAGCCTCAAATTTCATAATGTTAATAATTTTAGCAACCTGGTTAAAATGATTCCATTATATATATATCCCCTATCTTAACTCCTTCCTCACAACTATATTTTTATGTTTGCTATATAACATGTATAATTATAGCTTTCAAACTATTTTTTCCCTGCTGTATGGACACACACTATAAATTTCAAGTGCAAGATCCCTCCTTTCCAATTTTCAGTTTTGCTAAATATAACAAAATGTTTTCTTTACTACTCATAAAGTATATCTAAGTGTCACTGAAGGCGATATTGCTGAAGGAATAATTTTAGTCCAGTAAACATATTTAGGATATAAACCATTCAGAGTTCTTATTACCTTTTTTTTTTAAGAGAGAGAGAATCACTTTCAACATACTACACAATTAATTGAACCAAAACCAGTAACAACTAATGCAAGATAAACTACTTGAAGTAAATAACTGTGGCACTACCGCACTTTCTAAAGTATCACATTTTGAAAGAAAAAGGAATCCAAATAAAACACACCTTTTTTCAGGACACGTATTAATTGTACAGACAGGGTAGACAGAAAACTAAAGGGACACCAACTCATATTCATTACATCACTTTTAATTTTATAGTCCTGTGCCACTTAACAATGGGGACATATTTTGAGAAATGTACCCATCATTGTGCAAATATCATAAAAATAAACTTACACAAACCCGGATGGTATAGCCTACTATACACCTAGCCTATTGCTCTGTAGGGTAAGAAAAACTATTTTCCCTCTACCTTTCTGGGTTCTTTACTGACACATCCATATAATAAAAGTGTTAACAGGACAAAAGCTAACAAAAGTTTAATAATATGTATACATTCTGTATATAGAGAGAGACCCAGGAAAACTGAGTAACTTGTCAAAGTGGCTGAGGTCACCACTGTAAATAATATCTTTAGCTGAAGACAAAAGATGTAAGAGATGGAGGGGATCATTTTTGGAAGGTTACCTAGAAAAACAGAGTAAACAAGCTTAAGGTTGTTCTGCAGACTTAAGTCCTTATCTTCTCCGTAGATAAGAGTTTCTAAAGATAAGGTCATCCTTTTCTTCCTGGTACATGGGCAAGACACCCTTACAAATGGAGATTTCTCTTCAAATGTAAATATCTTTTACAAAGGGTAATTTCTTTTGGTTTTTGGAACACCTCCTGGGTCTGGTGCATCTTAAAATTAACCAGTCAATAATAACCCTTATGTTAAAGAGACATATTCTGGGGTGGCAAATTCTGTTGCCCTATAGCTCCTAGGCTGCAAATCTTCACAGCATGCTAATGTACTGAATACTGTAGGCAGTTGTAACACAATGGTAAATATTTGTTAATACATTGCTAGATTATGTAATGGTAGCTATGATGTCAGTAGGTAATAGGAATTTTTCAGTGAAATTATAATCTTATAGGGCCACTGTCTTATAGATGTTCTGTTGTCTAAAATAACATACCATGCAGTACATTATGTCATTAAGCAACACATACCTATAATTCCAATGACTCAAATTCTAATCCAATATCCTCTCCAGAATTATTCCATCATAGATACTGTGTGCATGTGTGTGTATGCCAAATAGCTTTAGGAAATTAACAAAATTAAAAAGAAATAAGCAACAAAACACAGTTCTCATTTATTTTTAAAATACTGTGATCTTGATACTAGGGATATTTTATTTTCTAAACCACTTGCATCGTTGAGATGTTCAAGTGTAGAGAAGGAAGTGCAATCAGTGCATAACTCAGTTTTGTTAAAATGTGTAGATTAATGTTGTTAAAATGCTTAATAGACTTCTCAGCTTTTAGAGTCAACATAAATAAAATATATGGAAAAGTTAAATCTCTTACAGGATAGAGTATAAATCTGACCAGTCTGGTACATTGTTTATAACAGCAAGAAAGAGAATGAATGGGAAGGGAAATGGAGAGATCAGATGGTCTCTGAAAAACAAGAAATACAAAAACACAAAAAACACAAAAACACACACAAAAGTGGTACAGTCAAAATTGATGAGAAGAGAGGTAACAAGGTACATATACTTTTTTTTTTAATTTCAAGGGTATAGCCATTGTCGAAAAGACTAACATAGCTCTAAATATGAGTGGGAGGAAGGCAGGCAAAAATGTTGTAAATAGCTCACACTTTCTGTATTTTAGTATGAAATCACTGTGTTGTATATAATAAATATAATAAATAACAGAATAGAGGTCTTTATTTACAAGATATAGAGGTAACAAATTTTATTTACAGATATAGAGGTAACTAGGAAAAGAACTGAAGTAAAAATAAAAATTTTTAAAATGTGTTTGTCTCTATAGTACAGTGCTAAGGGAAAATGGAAGAGAAGGTCATTGCTATTATAATCATTGAATCAGTGTTAATCATTTGCATATATTACCTTGGTAATTTTTAAAGAAGAACTTACCCACTTATAGCCCAGTACCCAAAAGCATGCCAAGGAATATAAGGTGGGGCAAAACAAGCAAGATTTTCCCTGAGCAAAAGACATAGTTTGGCCTTACAGTAACATAACTAAGAGGAATTACAGTTAGTCTTTGAATAACAAACAATCTGATAAAAAGTGAATTTCTGATCCACTTCTATTAGTAAAGAACCAGTAGACTTGAATAATTGTTTCTTTTAACCAAGTTATGCCCAACCAGGCACTGCTACACAGGCTATGCTAAGGAAAGAAAGACGTAGGGGAAAAATACCATTGCATTTTACAATTAGGAGCATGCTGAGTGACAGATTAGGTAGAATACTGAGATGAGAATATGGATTAAAAGAAATCGAGGAATAACAGGAAGATAAAAAATTGAAACAATATAAATTGCCTTGCTTGTGCACACATCGTACCATATGCTCTCCTCCTTCATGGGAATAATCATGCTTTATTTAATTTTGTGTCCCCTAGTTTATTCTAATATTCTTGAGGGCAGAACTCATGTCTAGAATCTGCTTTCCATGGCATTTCCAGTAGCAATGCTTGGCACAATTAATACTTACCAGTGTTATCGGTGGAAAATGAGTTCTTAAGTTATCTCGAATGAAATAATTTCTTGAGACTCGCACAGGAGGATGGGGCTTTGTATTGAACTTTATTGATGATGTAATATTAAGGGGGTTCCCCTCCTGACTTCTCAATATCCCATCTCTATCCACCCCATCATGGAAAAAAGTCCAACCTTGTCCTCAGCAAGGCCAAAGCAAAAGCTGGTGTTCAGAGTTTTTGCTTCATATTAAAGTTTAGTCTTTGGAGCCTATAGGCGGTTGCTAAGTAGTCTCAGTCCCCATCCAGGTAGCTTAGCTTCTTTCTGGCTTCTCTGGTGGTGGAGTCCATGTGGCTCTCAGCCATGGAGCTATTCAGGCCACATGGTTATGGAGAGAGAATGCACAAGCACATGAGACAAATGCACGTCCCTGAGTGAGAGAGAGAGAGAAAGAGAGAGAAAGAGAGAGCTCCTTTGTTCTCCTGGGATTATATTATTTTGGATTTTGGACAGAACAGGAGCCCTTTCCAAATGATCAATCAACTTGAAACCAAAAAGTCAGCGTTAAAATGCTACCTGTCACTCCCAGAACCTATAAGTAGAGACAAGGATTGAATCTTTATTTACCAGCACTTTATTTAGATGGCTAGCAATCTGAGAAGATGGTGGATTATGTACCCTCGGAAATCATCTTAACATCTCATTTCAAGCCAACCTTTCTATAAGGAGATGAAAGGGTGGGTAGGGGGTTTGGAGAAAGGTTAATTAGATAAAAGGGTAGCTGAGTGGTTTAGAACAAAGGTTGACTGGATAAGAGTTGCAATCCAGCAGCAGTTTACCTAGTACTTCTTTATCTGTTGATCAACAATTCTTTAGCTGAATCACAGGTTTTCCCTCCCTGGTACACAATGGCTCCTATACTGTCTCTATGGCTTGCAGACCCCCTGGGGCATGAAGGTTGAATTGCTTATTGCTCTAGTTCCTGGAATAAGATTTTCACATGCATTAATCACTTAAGCGTATCAACTAAGGCTAAAATTTTTAACTCTTGAGTTTCTCTATTAGATTTCCCAAGGGTTTGCATCCCCTAGTTAGACATCAAGCCCCTATGGTCCAGCACCCCTCCTTGCCCTCCCCCCACCTCACAACAATTGGGCACTGGAGAGGGAAAGGGAAGAGTGTTAACCTCCTTGGTGAAGCAATGCTGTAATCCCCTGGCGTGTGAGGCTGCAGCTTCCTGTCTTGGCAAGCAGACTCATGATCCCCATTTTATTAAGCTCAATGTCTAGTTCTCTTTGCTCCCCTTTGTTTTCTAAATAATTAGCTAAATGAATGGGGACTGAGATCACTTCACAGCCACCTGCAGGCTACAAAGGACTAAGCTTTAATAGGAAGCAAAAACTTGAAACACTGGCTTTTGTTTTGGCCATGTGGAAGACAAGGTTGGACTTTTTCTATAGTGAGGCAGAGGAAGACAGAGCACTGTGAGGCAGGAGATAGAATAGAGATCCCTGAGACACTGCAGCTGTCATCAGTCAGCATACTGATTTCCGAGAATCACCTTGCGACACCTGACAATAAATAGCAGTGGTTTCCTCCCCAAGTGGGCAATCAAAGAGGATTGTAGAAAATCTCATGTGTAGAAGCTTAAGTAAAAACCTATAAAGGCTGTAACCCTTCAGTAGAAGAGAGCTATTCCCTGGACAGACATGGCCCATTCCCATTTCCTGGGAAGTATAGTTTCCTTAATAAATTTCCCCCTTTCTTTGCTTTACAATATCTGTGTGCTCAGTTCAGCTCTTTGTTCGCAACCACCGAGAGCCTGGATCCCGTCACCATCTGCAGCAATTGGAAACCCAGGGGACAGCTTCTATGTCCACATGAATAAACCATGCCACAGTACAACCTCCTACATATGGGTCCTTGGAATGTTTTCTTCTCAGTCCCATGGAAGAGCCTAATCCCTACCTACAACACCAGTAAGTGAATTTTTTATGAATAAGTAAATAAGTGAATGTGTTGTTGAGAACTGTGGCTTGAAGTTTTAGAAGGCTGAGGGAGAACATTTACTTTTTTTAAAAAGATTTTATTTATTTATTTTTAGAAAGGGGGAAGGGAGGGAGAAAGAGAGGGAGAGAAACATCAATGTGTGGCTGCCTCTCATGCACTGCCTACTAGGGACCTGGCCTGCAACCCAGGCATGTGCCCTGACTGGGAATCGAACCGGCAACCCTTCGCTTTACAGTCTGGCACTCAATCCACTGAGCCATGCCAGCCAGGGCCATTTACTTTATTTCAGGAGGAAGAAAGTGTTTAGAATACTACTTTAGGATGAGAATACTTATTTTTTATTTTTTAGTCAAAGAGAATCAGCCAACAGAGTGAGCACAATCACAGCTAATAGCTACTTAGTGGGGCAATGCCCTAGAGAAACATTTCTTGAACTTTAAGTGCATAAGGGAACAGGGTTTTGCCACCCTAAAATATGTCTCTTTGGTATGAGACTTATTTTAGGCTGATCAATTTAAATAAACAAAGGCTCAGGAAGAGCTTTTTACCTCCTCCTTAACTGACCAAAATAATTTAGATAGAGGGGCTGTTCCCAGAAAAGAACTATCACCAAAGACTACTACAAAGAACATGAGTGAGGTGTGACAGGCCGGGGGTACTTAGCAAGGTCTATTGTTCAACGTCCTTTCTGTGACCCTTTGGCAAGGCAAAACATTTGTTTTCCAAACATTTGTTTTCCTGTTTCCATGTGAGTTGCCCTCTCCCCCTTTAAAATCTCAGACTCCCACCGCCTTTTTCCTTAACTCTGGATGGCATATAAGCCTCAGCTGCCTGATTACCGCTGGACCTCATATTCTTAGGGAGCACTAGTGCGTGCAAAATTAAATTTGTTTTATTTCTCCTGCTACTCAGTCTTATGTTAATTTGGTGGTTAGAATAGCCCAAAGAACCTAGAGAAGCAGGAGAAAAATTTTTCTTCCTGACAAATGCATACAAATGACCTGGATATCGATTGTGAAAAATACAGATCTGATGCAGCAGGTCTGGGATGGTGCATGTGGTTCTACATTTCTAAAAACCACCCAAGTGATGTTGTTCCGGGAACCGAACTTTAAGGGACACTGCTAGAAAATGTAGCAGCAAGGGTGGGTCCAAGGGAAAAACAATTAAGTGTTTTTACCTAAGAAAGGAAGAGACATTCCAATGTACACAGTTACACTGATGGACGAAGTCAGAGAAACCTGAAGAAAAAGAGAACCTAAAGTGCTCTTAATTCTCCAATAATGGGTGGACAATTACTTATATAGAAAAAAAAAAAAAAAGGATCACGACCAGCGCTTATAGAACTGACTTGCTAAAGCCGCAGGAGGGAAAGCCACATGACAACGGTTCTCAATTTTGACTACTCCACTTGGGAAATTTTTAAAACTGTCAGTACTCTGACCATATACCAGACCGAGTAATCAGAATCTCCTGGGTGTATCCCAGCCATCGGTATTTTGTCGAGATTCTGGCAGCTGTAAACAATTTGAAGCAGACAGCTATATTTCTCCTCTCCTAGTGAACACCCTACGTTGTATATTACCGTGACAGCAAGTCTCAGACTGAAGTTTTCCATGTTTGTGAGAAGATGTAAAAATAGTTCAGATCATGTTAATGTGAGCTAGATGGAGTCTCAGCTTTCTATCCTTTTAGGCACTCCAACTAGCATCGTGATGAAAGGTCCAACTGAGCCAAATTAAATAAATAATTTCCTGCCAAATATGATCTATTTGGATCCAGAGAAAGTTCTCTAGCAAAGGGAAGGGGGCAAGTCTTTAGGGAGCACTGGAACTAGGGTGCTGGGCCAAAGCCGTCAGCTTGCTGAGCTTCCTAGATTTCAAGGCCTGTGCATTCGTTTTCACCAATAACATATCTTGTAGAAAACTCATTTTGCCAATGAAAATTTATTTTTACCATTTCTTATGTTAATTAACAAATTCTGTACTGCAGATTTAGACAACACCAATTGAAAGGCTTGATGGTTAAAGCATGGGCCCTTTGATTAAAGTCTTTCAAATGCTAATTAACCACCCTCGAATTGTGAACAACTGGTTTTGGTACTTAAAACTTAAACACTTCCTAAAGTGTTGATTGAAGTTAATGACAGCAAGTTATCATCCTGTCTCTGTCTATATGGGGAATGGGGGCCATCTGGGACTTTTTGGTTTTTATTACCACATAATTAATGGGTAGTTAGTGAGCTGAGGCCAAAGTTGCTAGAAATACTACAAGACATAGAATAATCTCTTATAAAAAAGAATTGCACTGAGTCCCCACATGATTTCAAATTACCTGCCAGATATTCTAGCAATTGAATATTTTATTTATACATATCTTAGCCCAGTCTTTGTCCCTGCTTTGCATTAAAACATAAAGTATTTCTGCAGTCATTTTAATGAACACCTCATTTCTCAGCAATGCAAGCGACATGTGAGTCAAGGGGCAACACTTGTTTTGTTCAAATCTTTATCAAGAGTCACTTACAATTACAGAAAATGTCACCCGTGGCAATGTTACTTTTAATAGTTGAATCATCAATACAACACACCCAAATCAGTCTTTGTTTGTGGCTGTTGCAGTCACAGTAACATTAAACATTGGTGCCAGCATCTGGCTATTTTATTATTCCTTTTAGCATAAGTTGTATATAATCTCCTATAAAAATAAAATGCTTTTAATTGTATAACTTTCCTTTTATTTCTCTTTTATGTTATAGCTAGGTTTCATTTATTTTACAATAACTAGATTTTTAAAAATTCTATATATGTCATTATTTATAAGTTTCATTCCATAATAGTAAAGGGAGAGTCCAAATATTCAGTGCTACACTGAACTATTTTATGGTGAATTATAGATAATATAAGCTTCTGAACAAAGTTACTGAATAGAGGTATATACATGGTGAGAATTCAATGGAAGATAGCATGGTTTCAAAGTGGGCCAAATCACATTGTTTAGTGATGTTTTACATTAATGCTCATTAGTCAATCCACAAGCGTAATTGTTCTTGAAGATTTGTGGCAGGAAAAAAGAGAAGAGAATCACTTTGCCTATGTTCTTAAATTCATCTAACAAGATGCAAATAGGTTTTAGATGTAATAGATGTGTGGATAATTATATAGAGAGAGCAATAGAGGTTTTGTGCTCTGTCAAGGCAAAAATTATACCAAAATTAAACGGTTCAGACTTTATTTAAGGCTGTTGCAATGGAAGAGAAAGACCAGAGTCTAGTATGAACTCAACTACAGTGAAACAAAGGGTGAGAGACTTTTTGAAAAGCTGGAATGGGGGATCAGAGGTGAGTTCTCTTTGTTAACTGACCCTATCCAAAAGAAAATAAATCTGTCATATATTCATAAGAAGAGATGGTTTTATAATTTAGAGCAAGGTACCCACCAAAGTTGGGCCCCTACCCTTCCACAGAGGCTTGGAAATAGAGATGCTGTCTCCCTTGATGTTTACATTTCAAATAGATAGGCAAAGAGGTCCTAGAGAAATTCACTTTGTGGTTGTAAAACTTCAAAAGGGCAGAGAAAAAAATTAGTAGTATAGGTTTTCTAAATAGAGTAGCCTAAGAAAAGGGAGGTCAGGGCTTAGAGTCCAGAAGAAACCCGTCTGAAGTTCAGCCAAGTATAGGGAAACGTTAAGACCATCTTATTATATTCCAAATTAATCACCCTGGGGACCACAAGCCTATTTCAATGATATTGTAATTAACCCTAAGGATTTAGAAATTTTATCATGATTTACTGTTAACGTGAACAAAATAATCACCATTTAAATGGTTGAGCAATAATATCAATTTTCCTTTGTAAAATTCAGAGTCAAGAGGCAATATGCACTTTTTATGTATTTCTTAAAGCTGATACATGAGGCCTGTCTGGAAAAAGTCTAGCCATTATTAATATAACAAGAATGGTTTGCACAACACCGGTGTAACCAGGCAGCCAAGGAGAGTGGACTGGAATGTGCATGCATGAACAATGATGACTTCCCTGTGCTCCTTAGTGGGGGTGGTAGACAATGATGATTGAGCATGTGTACTGGGTGGGCATGGCATTCAAAATGACTGAATGAGTAGAGCATCGAATCTGCATCAAATTTTACATTAAGCTTAAACATTCCTCTTCAGAAACTACTCAGATGATTGAGAAGGCTGCGGCTATGGGCAACGGGTGACTGGCAGCTTCATCACGACAACATGCCACTTGTGCATCACATCTAGTGCAGTTTTTTAGGGCAAATCACCCAGGTGACTCAGAACCCTTACAGCCAAGACTTGGCACCCTGTGACTTCTCGCTTTTCTCAAAACTAAAATCTCTGGAAGGGTAGAGATTTCAGAACATCAATGAGATTCAGGAAATACAACGGGGCAGCTGGTAGTGACCGGGGGAATGGTCTGAGGTCCCAAGGTGCCTATTTTGAAAGGGACTGAGACATCATTGCCCTATGTACAATGTTTCTTATATCTTGTATATTCTTCAATAAATGTCTCTATTTTTCATAGTACATGGATGGATACTTTCTGGACAGACCTTGATATTTCTGCTATTCTTTCATTTGAATAGATTTTCATATATATAGTATTCTCTACTACTAGAACACTGAGGACTTACTTCGGAAATATGCATTGCATTTTTATAGCACAAGAAAATATTTTTAAAATTCTTCTTATTATTATCTCCACTTCAATATATCTGTTTATGCAAAGCTTGATGTTGAACAGAGTGCTTTCTTATAAAACCATTAAGCAAGGATTCATTTATCCCTAAGAATAGAAATAATTATATATGTGTAAAATTGGCTTTATAATAGATGAATTATTTCTAAACTTGCAGGTAAGTTCTATTAGAGCTTTTCCTAGGTATATCCCCAGATGCCAATAATAAAATGTGAAAAGGATACTATTATATTTTTTTCTTTCTCTCTCTCTTCCTTATTACTTATGTGTATCATCTACTCTTTACATTTGTCCCTCAGTGTTTGGTTTAAACACAGTTACAATAATGGCATTTAGGAGCCAGAGTATATTTTCTGAGTAAAGAAACAAAAAAAAATGTGCATTTTTCCCTTGAAAATTCTTATTGCTAATCTATAATTCTATAGGTTGCAACCTACTTTAAAGAAGCCCAAGATACAAACATATATTATAACTCATATAAATGATCATATAATATGATCATATTTATGTTATAAATATTGTTAGAAGACATTGTTAGAAATGATCATATTTATGTTATAAAAAATCTGCTAAGCTATGAAAAGCAAGCTATCCTGGTGTTTTGCAACTGAATTTGATCATCCTTTAAAATTCAATTTATTCATCCTTAATTTCTTGGGAGAACTAAAACAAAAATTTCTTAAAGAGAGACAAATCACCTCTGTTGGAAATGGAAAGAGGCTGTGAGGGAATAAAATGACCCTTCAACAACTCCAAGGTAGACTACTGGCATGGCAAAAGCAGTACGTTTAGAGGCAGGTAGACATGGATCTGAATGTCAGATATATCATCTCTTAAGACATGTGTTCTTATTTGTTTCACATTGGAAATAAAGTATTACTTGTTAGTCTCTTCTTGTCTACATTCAGATACCTGAATGTGATTATTAAGTTGCTCTTCACCTTTCTCTTAATGTTAACTATATCAGGAATGTGTCTTGTTTAATCCTCTTTATTCTTTTACAATCACTTAATCATTTTTATCTCCCTATTTTTAAAATTTTGATGCCTCTCTTTAGCTTTGCAGTTCACACCAGAAAATGAGTAGTGTGCACAAAACTTGCAAGTCATCAGTTCATGATCCCATGGGTCACCTTTAAACATATGGTTGAGCACAACTACGTGGTTTGGATGTCCCCCATTTTAGCTCCAAATCTAAAAATGTCCAGATTCTACCTGTAGGATAATAAATGGCTATTTTTCCCTCTGTTTTTCTATTTCTCAAGTTTTCAACATGTAATTATGCTGAGTTAGAGCTTCATTATGTTTCAATGACACTAAGCCGAAGGTAACAATAGAATCACATTAATGATTTAAAAAAGTTTTTCCCTTTCTTTGAATCTTACCTCTCTGCAAGAATTCCAGCTCCCCTAAATTCTGCCTGGTAGCTTCCATTTAATTTGGGATAGGGTTTCTTACTAGCTCACCAAATGCTGATCATGGTTAGTCCCTGCAGTGTCTGTGGTTTTTCACACTCCTACTCCATTTCTGTGTAATGTCTTCTGCCAAAGTTATCCACATTTGGCACCAGGCAGCTCCATTCAAGTTGAAGCCACCAAGACTGGATTTCTATCCTAAATGCCAGCTGGTCTGAATAGACATTATGAACTGCTCCTGCAGTTCAGACATTGCTCTTCTGTTTTAAAAGACAACAGTAGCCTTTACAGTGTCTTATGTGAAGTATAAAGTCACCGCCACTAGAATTTTTCTTTATCTTTCATTGCAGCTTTCTCCCTCTGGAATTCAGACTTAAGTTTATGGATGGAAGGCACAGAATAATCTAACGAGAGCCTACAGCTTTACCGCGAATCATTTTCCTTCCAATACTGATGGGGGTCTTTTAACCAAACTTGTACTTCTTTACCCTTCGATTTTAGAATGCTTCCCCCACCCCTACCCCAAGGATTTGCTTGTCTGTGTTTGACTTGACAGACAATTAGGGAGATTAATTTTCCTAATTCCATTTTGCCCCAGTACAACCCCTTTCACAGCAGTTAGATGAAGTGTGAGGTACAAGTTCTATTCTGAGCTGCTTTGGTATATGTATAGCACACTTCAATGAAAGGATTTCTTAAGCTCCTTACAGTACAGTTGTTTTAATGGTTGTCTGGTTCTGTTTTGTTTTGCTTTCACCCCAGGTAGACATAAAGCATCTAGCAGATGGGGAAAAAATAGTACCTATTTCCTAATCACTGGGAGTTCTCAGTCTGAGGTCAGAGGGATAGGGGATCTCCTGTGGTGCACTACTGCTAGGATGGACCAAAGAGCTGACTCTTAAAGAAGCAAGGAACACCTCTCCCAAGGTACCATCAGCAAATTAAACAAATTAGCTTCGGAACTGCAAAGACATTTTGAGTTTACACTACAGAACCTTATTTCATATTTTAGTTATATATATAGTGATGATACATTCTATATTTAACTACCATCATCATCATGTTCATATTTTTAAATATGAATATAAAGTACAAAGTTAACATAAATGGTGAAAACTGATAGGGTTAGTTAGCAGCTTACTAAAACTATTTTAATTTAGCAATAGCCAAACGCTTTGCTTCATAAAGACACCATGGGACCAATCAAACTACTTACATGGAATTGATAGCCTGTTACTCTGTTGTATAGTAGATAAAGTCTATCCTGTGCCCCCAAATTATCAAAACTATTCTGCCAATGCTGAAAGAAAAAATGAACCTAATGGGTGATTTTGTGAAACAATGATTTGCTTTTGGGTGAGTATATTCTACTTCAGCTTTCTCCAGTAACTCCATTTCACTTTTTAAGTTAGTCATTCATGAAAAGGGGAAATTTAAAAAAAAATTCATATGTATATATTTGCGTATAACTAAAAATAACCCACTAGAAACCAACTCTGTTGGTTTTTTATTTTTCCTATCTCTGAATGATGTTCTGGACAGAATCCACAGCTATCCATTTACATGTGGGTATTAGAAATCCTGGTCCAGTTTAAATATTAATTACCATCAAATCTGTCTCCTTTTGTAGGGCACTTTGTTTGAGTCCTTGGGGCAGCTCTCTTTGTCAATAAGGTATTGTTGCATTATAAACTACCCCAAAACTCAGTGGTTTAAAACAATAAATTATGATTTTTTCAGAAATCCAAGTTTTGGCTTAGTTTAGAGTAGCTGTACTCCAAATGTCTTTTATTCTTTTTTTTCCCTCCAGGATAAATGAGCTAGCTGAGCAAAATTTTCTCATAAGGATGGCAGAAGCATAAGAGAGAACAGTCTACAGTGTGTAAGCACATTTCCAGTCTGTGCAGTGTCACATCTGCTATCATTTTGATGGCAAAGCAAATTACAGGGGCAGGCCCAACATCAAGGAAGAAGATATTCATTGTGTGCAAGTGAGGGAGAGTATGAACATTTCTGGATGATAATCTCTGCTACCACACTGCCCCCCATCTCTATATCCTGTTTCCCCAACTCTCCTGGCACTATTCTCTGAACTAGTGAGGCAAATTCCTGGGAACCCACTGATTTTTCTCTGTCTTTTTGTGTAGAAGTTGCCTCATTCCCCCGGAGGCAATCCTTTTGACTGCCTTCAAAGCACAGCTCTTTGAGCCACCAAACTCTAGGAACTGTAGTCCTTTCCATAATCACCATCTCTTTACCCCACACTGAAAGGTATTTCCGGTAAGTCTTTTGCCATTTTGTTTCCAAGCAGGATGTGGGCATCACCTCCATGTCCTCCCTAAACCCCAGGAGATACAGATCAATACTTTCCAATATAGAGGGTGAGGCAAAATAAGGTTTACATTGTGAGGACATGAACTATAAAGTTTATTCTTGTATTTTTGTATTATTTATTAATTATTATATTATTTTCCATATGAACAACTGTAAACCTACTTTTGCCACATCCTGTATTCTCACTGTCTTGGCACCAAGGATTCTTGAACTCTTTTATGTAGCTTGATCACCAATGTGGAAGGAAAGAAAAAATAAAACCCAAGCTCTACAACATATCCTAAAAGTTTAACAAACCCCACTCCCTACCATCCATTGATCACAAAGCAACTATGTACAATTTGCAGAACTCCATTGTGCTTATGTGCTGAATTTTGAGTCTCTAATTTAGAATACAGAGCTGGAGCTGAATAAATGTTTATAATTTGTTGGTTCTTTCTTGGTACAACAATACCATTGTTGGTATTTGTTGGCATTTTCTTCCCTGATCCATTATCCAATACTGGAGTTCATGTTATAGGCTAGAATTATGCAGGCAGTAGCTCACTTGTTCTAACTTGGAGTTCACAGCATGATCCATTGCCTAAACATATTTTTCCTATCCAGGTGGCATAATATATACAACTCTACTATTAAATATTATTCCTTTGAGTTAGTATCTCTTTTGCAGAAAGTCTACATTTAGGAAGTATATGGTTTGGATAGCCTACCATTAAGTTACCAGTCCTTCATGCGTTTGTTGCTGCATCATTGGGTATCAATGAAGAGTATCACTAGAGGAGGACATGCAACAGTCCTGAAAAGAATTTGGGGTCAGAAAAAGACATCCTTAGATTTTGTCTAAAGCTACTTGTAATGGACAGAATTGTTCAACATTTTTATTGCTGACATGTTAATACACAGGACTCTTAAAATTGGACACTTTTGAACATTAATATATTTGCAAAACATGAGATGAGAATTCTTGTGCTTGACTTCTCTGCTAAGAATCTGTGATACCTGAGGCAAAGCTTGAGTACCTCAGTGTTTCATTTATGCTTATTTTACATATACAGGGTGTCGCATTTTTAAACTATAGCACTATATGATGAATTGATGATATCACTGCAATCATATTTGTCCTGTATATTGAATTGAAATGTATGCTTCTGACTTCAAAGGTTAAGGAATTATAAGGCATTTGAAATTCAGTACTTCGAACTTATTTCTTATAAAGTGCTATGTAAGTTGATAATGTAATTATAACCAATATTTTTTACCTACTTTGAACATAAATTTTACAGAAGAGATCTTCCAGGATATGCTTTAGGTATTATGAGAATGATGTAATAATTTTCAAAGCACTTTGAAAATCTTCAAAAAAAGGTAACAATTCTTTTTTATATTAGTGACCTATTTTTGGTTAATTCCTGATTAAAGATACACAAGTACTATTTATACATATCTTCAAAGTATTATTACACATATTTTATTCAAAATATTTAAAATTAATTATTTTATGAGTGTAACCTCTAAAAACAGTATAATGCTGATTTTGACATAAAGAGTAAGTTTTATACCCTTCAGTATCAGCTCCGAGAATAAAAACACAACACAAAACTATTGGTTCCTATGTTTGTCTCAAATTATTATGATTAAATATTTTAAAGAATATAAACTAATATAGTCAGGGAAGACCTAAATATAGCTTATTTGTAATTATATTTGACACATACACATTATATAATAAATTTTATGATGTACTATTTTAGAGTCTTAAGGCTGCTTTAATAAAGTATCACATATTGGGTGGCTTAAAAAAACAGAAATCTGGTCTCTGACCAAGAGGGAGGCATAGGTAGATACTCTTCTCTTCCTCACACAACCAAAAGAAGCCTAACAACCAATTTAAAAAAACAAACAAACCCAGAACTGCCAGAAAATCAAACTATATGGAAGTCTGACAACCAAAGAGTTAAAGAAGAAGCATTCATCCAGATTGGTAGGACGGGGGAGTCGGGCAGCCAGAGTGGAGAGGACACACAGCAAGGCAGTGGTTGATGGACCAAGCAGGCAAGGTGGTAACTGCCAAACTGGAATATCCCACATTTGCATGCAGATAAACCAGGAGCAGCAACTGGGGAGCAAGATAGGCTGCACAACCCAAGGTTCCAGTGCAGAAAAAAGAAAGCCTCAAAACCTCTGGCTATAAAATCCGCCTGGGTGCAGCAGTGAGAGAAACTGTCAGTCTCAAAGGAGAGTCCATTGGAGAGACCCACAGGGTCCTAAAACATACACAAATCCACCCACTGAGGAATCAGCACTTGAATGGGCACAATCTGCCTGTAGAAAGTGAGAGAAGTGACCAAAAGTGGGGTGACAGTGAAGCAAGAGGCATTGCTCCCTCTCGGACCCCTCCCCCAACAAATAGCACCACTACACAGTGAAGAGAGTTGCCCTGCCTAGCAAATGCCTAAGGTTCCGCCCCTTACAACATGACAGGTGTACAGAGACAAAGAAATATGGCCTAAATGATAGAACAGATCAAAGCTCCAGAAAAAGAACTAAGCAGTGAGGAAATTGCCAACCAATCAGAAGCAGAGTTCAAAACGCTGGTAATCAGGATGCTCACAGAAATGATAGAGTATGATCACAAAATAAAGGAAGAAATGGAGGCTATACAAAGTGAAATAAAGCAAAATATACAGGGAACCAACAATGAAGGGAAGGAAACTGGGACTGAAATCAATGATTTGGAACAATAGAAAGAAATAAACATTTAGCCAGAACAAAATGAAGAAACAAAAATTCAAAAAAATGATGAGAGACTTAGGAACCTCTGGGACAAATTTAAATGTTCCAACATCCAAATCATAGGAGTCCCAGAAGAAGAGGAAGAGCAAGAAATTAAAAACTTATTGGAAAAAAATGAAAGAAATCTTCCCCAATCTGGTGAAGAAAATAGACATACAAATCCAGGAAACTCAGAGAGTCCCAAACAAGTTGGACCTAAAGAGGAACACATCAAGGCGCATCATAATTACATTGCCCAAGATTAAAGATAAGGAGAGAACCTTAAAAGCAGCAAAAGAAAAGAAGAGAGTTACCTACAAAGGAGTTCCCATAAGACTATCAGCTGATCTCTCAAAAGAAAGCTTACAGGCAAGAAGGGGCTGCAAAGAAGTATTCAAGGTCATGAAAGCCAAGGACCTACATCCAAGAGTACTCTATCCAGCAAAGCTATCATTTAGAATGAAAGGGCAGATAAAGTGTTTCCTGCATAAGGTAAAGTTAAAGGAGTTCATCAACACCAAACCTTTATTATATGAAATGTTAAGGGGACTTATCTAAGAAAAAGAAGAAGATTAAAACTAGGAACAGTAAAATGACAACAAACTCACAACTATCAACGACTGAACCTAAAAAAGCAAAAACAAAAAATAAAAACAAACTAAGCAAACAACTAGAACAGAAACAGGATCACAGAAATAGAGATCATATAGAGGGTTATCAGCAGGGAGAAGGAGGGGGAAGAATGGGGAAAAAGTTACAGGGAATAATTGGTAAGTATGAAATAAACAGGGGAAGGTTAAAAGTAGTATAGGAAGTGGAGAAGTCAAAGAACTTACACATATGACCCATGGATATGAACTAAGGTAGAGGGAAGTGTTGAGGAGGGGTGCAGGGCAGAGGGGCATAAAAGGGAGAAAAAAATGGGACATCTGTTAATAGCATAATCAATAAAATATACTTAAAAAATTTTTTTAAAAGCACCTGGCTCATGTTGTAAAATATTTCCTACACGAAGTCAAGAACCCACACAGTACAGGCAGGCCTTAGCCAGACTCTGCCAGGTTTGTCCCTGTCTGGTAACATCGCAACCTATTTCTGACCTTGATTACCCCTGTGAAAATACCAAACTCATAGAAACAGAGTAGAGAGCTGTTACCAGGGGCTGAGGGATGGAGGGAATAGAGAATGTTGGTCAAAGGGTACAAACTTGCAGGTACAAGATTAATAAATTCTGAGGATGTAATGTATAGCACAGTGATTATAGTTAACAATACATTATATACCTGGAAGTTGCTATGAGAATAGAGCTTTAATATTCTTGTAATGATAACAAATGGTAATTATGTGAGGTGAAGGATGTGTTAACTAATATTATTGTGGTAAACATTTTGATAGAGGAACTCAAGATTTAAAGATTTTAAACTTAGCTGACAGGCTTAAGTGACTAATGCATTTGGAAAGCTGTTATTCCAGGAACTGGAATGCATGACCTCCCGAGTCCAGGAGGTCAACAAGCAATTCAACTTTTGTGCTTCAGGGGTCTGCAAACCATGGAGATGGTATCTGAACCATTGTGTTCAGGGAGGGAAAGCCTGTGATACAGATAAAGAATTGCTGATCAACAGATAAAGAAGTACTAGGAAAATTGCCATCAGAATGCAATTCTTATCCAATTAACCTTTTTCCAACCCCCTTACCCACACTTTCTTTTCCTTATGAAAAGGTCAGCTAAAAAGATGTTAAGATGGTTTTTGAGGGTATATAACCCACTGTCTTCTCAGATTGCCGGCCATCTAAATAGTGCACCCGCAAAGAGTCAGTCCTTGTCTCTATATTGGTTCTGGTAGTGACAGGCAGCACAAACAGAAACCTTTGTGGTCTCAGTTTTACAATATATATGTATATCAAATCATCACATTGTAGAACTTAAACTTACACAATGGTACATGTCAATTATATCTCAATAAAGCCGGAAAAAAAATCTATTTCCAAATAATGTAACATTCTGTAACTACTGGTGATTAGAACTTCCACATATCTTTTGAGGGAAACACAATTCAATCTACAATATGTATAAGAGGGTACAGAGCATATTCCTGCACAGCTCACCATTGGGGGAAGGGGAGAGCAGATGACAGGATTAAGATACTTTTCATAACAAAAGCTAGTTTAACAGCAGGGAGATGGACATGACTTTGACTCGTGATGTATAGCGTGAGAAGCAGGGAGGCAGCTCCCCTGCATCATGGAGGCACACCAGCCCTGAAGAAGGATGGCAGCTGAGAGATTGTAAACTATATAGAAGACTAGCAGAATGTAGCCCATTGTGGGAGGAGTCAGAAATGGGGTCACACAGAAAGCTCCAGGCCAGGATTTAACTGAAGGCGGGCAGCCATGAGAGGGAATTTGGCCATGAGGTTTGAAAGGGTGTAGAAGAGCCATGCGGGCTGCAGGAGCTGGTGCGTCATGGGCTAGTAAGAAAGCAGGCATGCCGCTTTGACCATGCCTACTCTAACAGACTTCAAAGCCAGCAAGGACCCTTTCTTGCTAGATATTAACCTACAGCCATGCAAACCTGAACTTTATCTGGACTTTTGAGACTTGTGCCTTTCTTGGACTTCACTATGACCCAGCGCTCCATGGCACGTGCTTTCTCGGACTCTTACAAAGACACCAGTGACAGCATACCCCAGATCCTGAAAGAAAGAGCTGCTCTGTGAGGATGGCAACTTTGGTGCCTCCCAGAGAGACTGAAGAACTGTTTGCACAGCTGGCTTAAGATAAGAATATGGGGAACTTTTGGGATTTTCAGCTTATGGCCTTTTAGGGAACAAGGAAAGTGCTGAGTCTCATGGGAAAAGATGGCTTCAAGCTGAAGTGCTCAGAGCCCCCCACCCCAAGTTGGAATATTCCAAATAAAAATCTGTTCCTTCCAGCCTTAATTGTTGGGTCATTCACTATGGTGCCATGTGAGTGGGTCCCTGACTGCTCAATTGCACTTGTACATTAGCTTTACAGAAATTATATGTAGCAAGATAATGGTAACAAAATGATAAGTCTAACTTTATGCATTTGCAGTAAAAATTAAATGCTGATGAATATGTTTTTTAACTCATAATTTCTCATAAGAAACTTTGCCATTCCATAAGCTGGAACTTCTAAAGTATTTTTATTGTAATTGTATTATCTTGTGGAATTAATTTGAAAGAATTGATATCTTTATGATATTAAGTACACCATCCATAAATATAGTACTGTTTTATGTATACTCAGCTATTATTTTTATATTAAACTTATCTTTGGCAATGGTCTTGGTCATTGTTTGATTAATTTCTGGAAAATTTCTATATCTGCTATAATTATTAATGAGGTCTATAAATTTATATAAATTAATAACATGCCTATAAATATCTTTCTCTCTACCCCCTTCCCTTCACATATGTTCACATACACATATATATCTACATATTTTGAAGGTGTCACAGAGTGTATTATGATGAGATTGGCAATTGAAGTGAGGATGGGCATTAAGGAACAAATAATAAAACATTATATTTGCATGGCCATTGATGTCGGTTTGCCAGCATGTGAAGGGTATGACTACCTGAGCCTGTGTACTAAAGGGCAAATGATTCAGTTGTTAAGTCACTTGTCCTTTATTATTTTGACAACTTTTAGATGCTGAGACATTTTTTTTTATTTAATATGGTAACAAATACAGTCAAAGGATGTTTTCTCAATCTAATCAGGCACAGAAATAGTTTTTTAAGTAGATACCACTTGAAACTGAAAGAAAAAATGTTCATTATTGAAGGGAGCAGAAGGAGTAGAATAGACAAAATAGTTTCCTACTTTGGCTCTGCAATGCTCACTAGAGGGATTTCTTAGTTTGAACTAACATTCAAACCCCTATAGTCACACTTAGGGCAGTCTAGCCAGGAGAGTTTAGGTCAGAAACCACCCCTTCCAGAAAGGCATTATTAGCCATTCCCTTTCCACAGGAATTGTCTTCCCAGCAGTCTCTGCAGCAGTCCACCCACAAGCTATTTTTCTTGTTGTCCTCAGGTAATAGTTTAGCTGGGAAAAATGTAATTCACATGAGGCTGACATGGGAGCTGCTCTAATGTCCAGAATGGTGTAGCTTACAGCTTGTCCACCAGTGATGTGCCCAGTTTCAGAAATCATTGTTATTAAAGCAATGTCAAATGACATAATCTGTTAATATATTACCAAGGGAAAAAACATAGAGTATTGATCCTGTCACACGGAAAGGGGAGAAATATTTGATAACCCTTCAACAGACAGTGCAAAGTATAAGACATGCCGCAATTATGCCATCCATGCTGAGGATAACATCTCTAATTCCCTCTGCCCTGCTTCTTGCCTTCTTTCCCTTCTCCCTCCTCCTCCTCCTCCTCTTCATTGAGCCTACACCTTTAATTTTTAGTCCATATTTATCCAATTCAGTCCAGGATAGTCATGCACACTTTACTCAGTTTGGCAGCTGCCGCCTTCATGAGAACTATGAGAACTGATACAATTAAGTCTTACTGCATAAAACAATCTAACGATTAACTAAAGACATAATAGGAATCTACAACTGCACATTTGTATAGTTCTTTATTTTGTAAAAGAAATACCAAGTAGTTTAGCTCAACGCTGCTTTGTTCTTCCTTGAATCGGAGCATTGTTCTTTCAGTACTTCCATATTCCCCTAAAGCCAGCTTTCTCCTCAATTTCCCCTTCGCTGTCACCCACACCTTCTAAGTGCCCTAGATCTGGCATCAGTGCTGCTTTCTCTCTTCCCTGGATTCTCTGCTTTTAATCAACCACCAATTTTGCCAGTTCATACCTCACATTTCCTTTATTATATTTTTCTTTTTTAATTTTCCATTCCTTTATTTTTCAGTTAGAAAGGTTAGTGTACTTATTGTTTTAGTTCCAAAAAGCTGTTGGGATGTAAAGAAATGCCTCCTGACAGTGGTATGGAAATTTTAAAAAGAGAAGGGAAGAATCACTGCAGTTTTATCCTGTGGGGAAAACCACACTGCCAAATGTTGGCTCTTTTCAGTGAGGTTCTGAAATTTTAGTCAGGACGTTCACTCTTCTAAGTGCTCCCGCTGTGTGTCTTCCACCCTCGGGGTTAGCAAAAATATGCACTTGAGGGTTCCTTGCCATCAAAATGGTGATTTTACAATAACTCATTGATATTCTGTTTCCTGCCTTACACTGTGACTCCCTAAAGGAATATTAGTGTAACTTAAGGGTGTGACTCACTGGCATTCAAACTTATGACCACAATGGTATCAATAAGGCCGCAAGAGTGATGAAGACTTCATAGGTCAGAAAAGAAAACTAGCTAAGTTAGAGCAGTATCTTCTATCTTATGAGTCATCTACATACTATACTATTTTTATATGAGGGCTTAGATTATTTGGTGATGAATTATATATAATTTATAGTTGAGAATAAGAAAAATAAGAAAAAATCTTCCTTGAAATTAACACTGAAAATTCAGCCCAAGTCGTTCATTAACCCATGTGTGAACAGAATTTTTAAACTTCTGAACTGTAGATCATAAAATACTTTTAATAGCCTTATTCAGTTGATATCCTTTAAAAACTATAACAATAAAGCTTAGTTTATTTCAATTGTTTCCCTGACTTGCCATCTCCATTTCTCTATTTTTTCAGAAGTTGATCTTTTTTTTATAAGAAGCCACTTTTATTTGATGATTCTTTTGCTCCTGGAGCAATCAATTCTCTATTCATTAAGTCTTCCACCATGTTTCCTAGTAAACATTTATTTTTTTCATAAATTGCTTTGCTTTTTAAAAATCTGCTAAATATATTATGATAAAAATTGATAATCTCCATCTACAAACACTAAAAGATATTCAGTTAACAGATTTTACTGTTAGGAACTCAGAGCATGAGTCCTCCATTTCTGTATTGAAGAGTGGGCATACAATAAATTTATTGTATAAAATCGTGACTTTACAGAAAATGCAATGCATTTTCACATTTTCGGGTAACCATGGAAGCTGAAGGTAGTAACAGGTTCCACTGGGACTCATTCTGGAACAAAATAAAGCAGGGGCTATGCAGTTCCTCCACAGCAAACTTCTCTCTTCATTTCTGACGGGCACTGACTCATGCTGCTGCTACAGATGTTAGTGAGCAGAAGATGAGTGTTTGTGAGCCCGAGAATCCCTCTGAAGTCACCGTGCTGGGTTTTCAGCCCCGGGAGCTCAGAACACAGGCTGGAAGACCAGCCAGCGGAAAGGCTTCTCTCTCAGAAACCAGGGAATAAATGAAGTTTATAAAAATTGCTGTTAATTTCTAAAAAGAGGGTAAGTGCAAACACAAACCTGGTATTCTGGACCCTCTGGATATAATAAAGCTCTATGTGCAACACCACACTGGGCTCACTTGCCATTTATCTTTGAATTGGATTTTTATAACCTAGATAGCACCTCAAAAACATCCCTTCATTTTGAAGGAAAAGCAAAGGGGAAACCCAGAGAGTTGAATTTATCAGCTCCAGATTACCTAGCTATTCGGAGACAGAATAAAAGTAAGAAACCAGACTTCTTGTCTCCAAATGTAAACCTTTTTTGCTCCACCTTACTCTGTGAAAATGGGAAAATTGGGTTAATTCTTCTCTTTGGGTTAAGTTGTCTTTTGCAAAGAACAAATCATGGGCCTGCTACTTCAGTTTGAATCCTCAGCATGTCAACCAAGAGGTAATGACAAGCTTTATCCGGGCTGTGGTTACCCTTGTAACCTTTCCGTTTGCCTATGTAGTTCATTACCCTGCACATGAGCTGCCCCTGTGTCTCTATAACTTCACTTTTCAAACCCCTCCTTTGCCCCTTCAGCACCGTCACGCTATTCCCTGAACACATCCGGATGTTCATACTTCAGGGCTTTTGCTCTCACTTTCCTCTAAGCTGGTAATATTATTCCTCCTAATATTAACGTGGTTCACTCTCTACTACCTTTAATTCTGCACAAATGTCACCTTATCCATGAAGACTTTCTTAACCATATTCTGTAAGGCAGGCCCACCCCAAAACTTAAGACTCCTCATCTCTCTTCTGTGCTTTTTCTCCAAAGTGTTATCATTGTTGGTATGCTAGGTTTTGTATGTCTGTTAATTACCTCATCCACTAGAAAGATAACTTCCATGAGGGTAGGCTTCTGCTCATTTTGTGCACTATCACATGCACAGAAACTAGAACAGTGACTGATACGGTATTTGCTTACTAAATATTAATTAAGGAATTAATTAATACTTAATATTTCTCCCTCAGGTACCCATTTTTCTAATTTGCGTCCCCACTCAACACATATCACCAGCATCTTTCATTTTGAACTGTCAAACCTTACAACTGTAAAGGGAGAGATTGAAAAGAAGATTAGCCAAGTCATAGGAAAAACTACATCAACAAAAAGACAAACAAAGCAATAGGTCCTTGTTGAATATGTATACAGGGCAAGAAATGAAGCATAAATGCCAAACATGGTAAGCAGCCTCTCTCATAACAAGTCAAGTAAACATATCTTAATAATTATTATACCATGCCTTGCATATTTGTAAATATTGGTCTTTCTAATCTGTTCATGAGCTTTTTGATGTCAGAGCTGGTGCTGCATCTTTGTTTCCCTCAGGATAGTGACTTATACACAAAAAAACCCTGTAAATGTTTACTTGGTCAACTTCAATTAAATATTACCATGAAAGTAGGACAAGAAGTACTCCATAAAGTCTTGTATCACTGGAGTCGAAGTGCTCAAAGCAATGTTTGCAGATGGGAAGAAATCAATAAATTTAAAATGAGTGAAGGAAATAATTAATCAGAGTTGGAAAAAGGTGAAAAACGCAGAGTAAAAGAAAGATTTATAAAGTGACCCATGCCAAAAAGTAAGGGGAAAAGTTTTAAAGCCTAAAACAAAGAGACATAGAGGCTCATCAAGACAGAACCTAAAAACGCCCTGGCTGGTGTAGCTTAGCGAACTGAGCTCCAGCCTGCGGACCAAAGGGTCGCTGGTTGCATTCCCCAGTCAGGGCACACGCCCGGGTTGCGGGCCAGGTCCCCAGTAGGGAGGGTGTGAGAGACACAACCACACACTGATGTTTCTCTCCCTCACTCTCTCCCTTCCCCTCTCTCTTTCCCTTCCCCCTCTCTAAATATAAATAAATAAAATCTTTAAAAACAAAAAAGAAACTAAAAACATTGGTAACACTATTTCTTCCTTTAATTTTGGTATGAACTCATTACATTTATAATTGTCAGTTACTCATCGTTAACATTCTTCCATTTCACACTTATCTGTCATATAACTCTGTTCAAATGGTTTCATTCTCCATTCACAGAAAAAATATACCATGAGCCAAAAACATAATCCAAATCTTATTTCAGTTATTTAGTTTCCCTTAACGTGGCTACTGAGACTTCACGAGCAAATCCAAGAGGCCCGGCTTCCCTACATGCTTATTAATATTTCAGGCAACAATATTCATGCTCTTGCTTTAAATATGTTCACCTAAAGGAATCTCTTCATACATTCTTTAAACTAAATACTTTTATTGAACATGACATAATAATTATTATCAAATTTCCTCTGAACAGAAACTTCAAGTTCCAAAGACCTATTGTTTAGAAGCACAACAAATATTGATAGAGTGACCCCTGGAAATCCATCATTCTATTAAGTACTTGTTAACCATTGTAAAAAGAAGATAAGTGTGTATAGTCCCTGAAAGAGCTACTTATCCTGAGAAGCCAAATCCTATAAACCCTGCTAAATTAACTCTACTCAAACAGATTTGATCAGAGACTCACCAGGAATCAGAGGTATTTGCCACTGCTCACAAAAAATAGCATCCTAAACTGCTTTCAAGTTGAATCAAGGACAGCAGTGGAATAAACAGGAAAGTGTCCAAAATGAGCGACTCTGGATCACGCCTTTCAGTGTTTCTAAAGGAACGTAGGCAACTTTGTTCAGGTTGTTGTATGTATAGCTGCATGTTGTGTGAATAATTATAAAGTAGTACAGTGAGAAATCAATGGTAAGCTCAAAATTATTTATGCACATACAATTAGGATGTTAGAGAATTTTTTGAGTTTTTATATATATGTATATCATATATATCAATAGAAAATTACTATTAATTCCCTATAGAGAGAAAGAGGTGCAGCATAGCCAAGATAAGGCTTTGGCACACAACATAGTTACAGTTAAAAGGGGTTAATATGTCGGTACACTTAAGTTACAAAAATGCTAACTCAACCTTTGAGAAATTGATATATATTTGATAGATTCACAGAGAAAGGAAAGCTATTGGAGGCAACAAGAACAACATAATTATAATTAAACTAACAGAATATGCTGAAACAGGAAATTTTCCAAAAATACCTTTATTATATAAAGTGTTTTCTTTATTATGCCATTTATCTCTTTTATTTAGAAAACAATATTTTTCTATAAAATATAGAAAAAATATAAAATATTTTTTATAAAACTATAAAATATATGTCAAGTATTTAATTCCCCAAACAACATAATTCTTTTTATAAAACGTGCATGTTTTGATTTTAGTAGTTTATAGCCTTTCTTCATTGAGTTTATAATAAAATAACTTTTTTGCATTCAGTAACCTAATCTTAAACCATGAGCCTTTTTTTTTCTTTTATAACATTTAGTTTCATGGATGTTGTAAAAAAATAAAGCAAGTCCTTTAAGCTGTTTTAAAACATTCAACATTTTTACAGAGGGAAGAATATTTATTTATAAACTCTTTTAAGGAGAAACATTTTCATATACTAAGGAAGTTCTCTTCACTGAACATATAGGTAAGGTAACCACGGAAGGAACATAAACTTTTGTCTACAGATTGATAGTTGTTCAAAAAGCTTCTTTTATTTCCTGGGTTATATTACCTATTTCAAAAGAGCATAGTCTGCCCTTTAAAAGATCGTATGTTCCACACAGAGCGGTGAAAGCATCCCCTGGAGCGGCTGATGCTTCTCCTAGAGAACTAAGAAGTCCATTTTCCTGTACGACCAGGTTGTCCTTTCTTTAGCAGCATAACTGTCCTGAGTTCACCCACCTATCAAGGCTCCTACTGTTTCTGTACTAAGAGCGCATTCTAGAAGCTAATTCAATCCACTGTGCAGCTGACAAAGGATTTCTTTGGATTTTCCATAACAATCTTTTCAGGAATTTCTCTTCAAAAACATGTCTGCTAGGCTCTTCAGGCCCAAGGCCCACAAAAGCAAAGTTGACACTGAAATGACAGTCATGTAACATTCCCAAGTCAGTTGTTTTCTCCACACTTCACATCCCTGTAATCCTTGCTAGTGTCCCCACTGATAATCTTTCCTCTAAATGTATTTGGGAGTTTTCCCCTCTTTTTTCTCTGACTCATCCAAGTCCTACATTCCTTGAAAACTTTTCCTATAATGCCTTCTGGGAATCACATGTCATGCTCACTAAACCCTCCTCTGAACTCAAACTTTTCACAAAATCCTCTCTTTGTCTCCCTTCTTTGGCCTCAGCTGAAACATAAATTTTCCCTTGGAATGCTTTTCACACTGAACTCCTTTCCAGGAGAAGCTATTCTATGTTCCATGTTCTATAAACCATTTGACAATATGAACCATTACTTCATTTCCCAGTGCTACTGTTAACATACATTCCTATCAAGCTCCAAAGGTCATTAGAAACTTTTTACTTGAGACAACAAAATTTCTCTAAACCCTAAATTTTGTCATTATCCCAAATAGTGGCTCTTTGAACACCTTAATTCCATTAAGCTGGGCTTCCATTGCCTTAAACCATTTACATTTGCAGCCATTACCTCTCTCTAGTCAGTACCCAGAACCACTTGACATCATCTTCATCCTTGTATACCTTTCTGGGAGCATCTTTGCTGTCCTCTGAACATGCCAAGCTCCTTCTTACCACCGTGTTTTTGTACAAGCTCCCTTCTTTCTCTGGGCTGTATATGTCAGTCAGGATCATTTCAGCTGCTAACAGCAGGGGAAAAAACTGTCTTAAACAATAGAATATATTGGTTTACATAAATAAAAGTCAAAGGGAGGTAAGGCTTTAGGGCTGGTTGATACAGAGCTTAATATTATAATAAAGTTCATGAATTCTTTCCATCTTTTAGTTCAATCATCCATCATGCTGGCTTCATTCTAAAACTAGTTCTTATGTTCCAAGGACATCTGCCAGTTGAAATCATAATGAAGTGCTTTTTCTTTGACATCCAGAATTGGATTGTCATCACTCTCCAGAAGAGCTATCAATTTCTCTCCCCAGAAACCCTTATAGGGCCCTCTTTTTATCTCATTCCACAGAAAAAGAGTCATAAACCCATTTCTCTTTTTCTTTAGCCTTTTAATTGTTTTTATTACTCAGGAAAGTTTCTTTTTTAAAAAAAATTAATCCTCACTGGATCACATTTAGGAACAACCTTTTTTTTTTTTTCTTTACATAGCTAAATATATGACCATATTGATCCTGAAAGACTCATTTACATTTTGAGCTATTTACATTACAAGTCTTTGACATTTTGATTCAAAGTTTAAATACCAGACCTGTAGCCACCTACATTTCTCCACTCCATGCATTTCCACCATTCCTTTATTGTTGAGACATGGACAAATGAGATATCAAAATGCCATAGATTTTTAGTAGTCATACAGACTCCCTGTGAGGATGTTGCTTTTCTAGAAGAATAGTCAGAGATCAGTCACATGATATATTTCATAAGTGTGTTAAACTCAGATATCTGGTCTTTGAGAGCTAGCAAGTCTTGATACTAGTACCTGTTAACCTCTTATCAGGGATAGCCACTGTGATGTAAGAAAAAAATAAGCAGAAGAATTATACAGTTGAAAACTCCTGGTTTCTACTTCTTAGACTTCAAAAGCTATATGGAACTTCCATTTTGATGTCTCTGGATAGAAATAAAACCAGGATTCCATTCCAGGGGACCAAACCCTCACTTTTGTTGTTCTTGTACTTCTTCATTTGTTTGTTTATAATATACAAAGTCAGGAAGAAGGCTAATGAGGTACAGGCACGTGTGCCTCATTTCTCAACCTTTTGTTCATAGAATGCATAATTAATTAGTGACAGTCTCTCCTGGCATAAACTATTTGTCATTTCTAATGTAATACATTAAAATAAATTAAAAAGCGAGATGATTATGGAAGACATAATACTTGAGACTAGCCCTACAAACAAAATGGAATGAGAGGAGATGGGGTACTATAAGAAGATCAGAGCTCAAAACTGAAGAAAGCTGATATAAGAGAATAAAAGTACCAACATCCCCTAGTGTATTCAAATGTCACTTTATTTTAAAAACTAATATTTAAACAGTAAATATATAAAACAAAAATATGAAATGTGGAGAAAATGGAAAAAACCAAAGAATAGATATTAAGAGAAAAAGTAGAATCTTCTCGAACAAGTTTTCAAATAAAGGGGAGTAAGAAAAAGGAACAGTGGAAAATAAGATAACTAATAAAATGATAAAGTATTACAAGTCAAACAAAGTGCACAAAGTGAGGAGTGGGAATGCAGTTCCATTGTTAATGAATGATAAAAACAAACAAAATAACTATACGTCATGAATCCAGGCTGATAACCAAAAATGGCCCATACATTACACAGAAACCTGAGTCTCTAGTCAGTCTTCTTTTGACACACTCTACACATGTCAGTGCCTCTACTGAGCCTTGTGGTTATGCACCTTCTAACCCTTGGGAGCACCATTCTCTGGGTAACTTGTATGAATGGCAACCCGTAAAGATGAGCGGGACCAGCCTGCTCAGCTGCACTTAGCTGCCCTTCTCTCCATGATGTGTTCAAATCTTCTCCTTTCTCTTCAGCATTCTGACTCCTCCTCCATCACCCTCAGGAGATGACTTTTTCTTCTATTACAGATATAAAACAGCAATGGAAACTATCTCAAAATTATGTTGCCAAGTCAACAAATATTCCAGCATCTGTCTCCACCCTTTTCTACTCTTCTGCAGATGGAATTGCTATCTTATTTCTTGTCTAGAGATAGTTACTGCACCACCAACATGGCCTTTTTCTCAATGTCTTCAAATTGTATGCATTTATGATTTATCCTCTGAGTTGCATTCTATCAAAATGTTTCTGCGTGAAAAGAGCCCTCCTTTAATTTTTCTTATCCCTCCAGCTTCAGTCCCCTCTCTGTTTCCTAATGACAAATTTTCTCAAAAAGTTTTGCACTTCTGTTCCCAGTAAGCACCCTTCAATTTGCTGTAGCTAAGGTCACTAAGGAATGCCATGCTACTAAACACAGAGCACAATTTTCTTGCCTATGTCACATGAGTGTGACCTGTCTAACTTCCAGTATCTTTAAAGGGATAGAAGTGACCTCCTCTTTTCTCTTTTCTTTGGGTTGGAATGCATTCAAGATGCACAGGCTGGAATAGCCACCATGGATCCAGAGATGAAATCATGTGCTGAAATAATTGTTACCTGGGAAGCCCTGTCCCAACTTTCTCTTCACTACTAGAAAAGATAGAAATGGATTTTTATTTAGTTTAATTGATTGAATTATAGATTCTTTCCATCAGAACAACTTAAACTAAACCTTTACCAATATATTATATTGATATTAGGGACTCCCAAATCTATCTGTCCAGGCCAAGCTCCAAATTCTGATATTCAATGACCTACTTGGCATGTCTCATAGACATCACAAAATCCAAAGCTTAACTTTTTATCTTCATCTGCAAACTTGACTTCTTTCTCATTTTTCATTCTCTGGTACTCACACCATCATCCACTCACTTTTGAGTCATGTTGGATACCTCGCACTTCCTCAAATCCTTGCCCTCATCTGCATCCAGTCTTTTTCTGCTGAGCCTTAAGAATGTATCAGCAATCTATTTCTCTCTGCTTGCACTGCCACTAGCATAGTTCATCCTCCCTCTCACCTGAACTCCCTCAATATTCTGAGCATGACCTACAAGAGCCTGCATAATACTGTGCTTGGTGCTTCTCAGTCTTTTAACAAGACACTATGTCAATGTTCCCTCCAAATCAGCTCTCCTGGGCTTCTCTCATTTCCTCATATCTGTTGGATTGTTTGTCCTCTCAAAGCCTTTGTTTGCACTTGCTTCTGCATATAGAATTCTTCTCTTTGTCTTTGCCTATGTATTGTAAGTGTTATTCTCCTTCATGATATCATATTACTTTCAATGGAATCGCTTCCTGACCTCCCAGGCAAGGGTGGATTATACTGTTATTTATTCTTGTGGCCAACATATAATCTACTTTTTGTTTGTTTGTTTGTTTATCTGTTTTTAGCCACATCTAACACCCATTTATTTTTTCACAGTGTGAAAAGTCAGACGTCCAGATGTGGCATGACTGCGCGCTCTGTTTTGGGTCTCAAAGGTCTGAGATGGAGACATTGGCTGGGCTGCATCCTCTCTGGAGGCTCCATGGAAGAATCTGTTGCTAGTTCATTCTTGTTCCTAGCTTAATTCAACTCCTTGTGGTTGTGGGACCAAGGTCCCTGTTTCTTTGCCCTCTGCCAGCTTGGGGACAACCTCAGCTCTGAGTCTCCTCCACCCACATTCCTTGGAACTTGATCCCCTCGATCTTGAAAGCTGTGGCACACTGACTCCTTCTTCATGTTTGAATCTTCCTCATTACCCTCCGATAATTTAGTTATAAACAATACACTTATCATGAATTCTTTATTTACTTAATCATTCGTTTTCCTGTCTAGAGTGGGGAAAACATGTCTGTTCTGTGTTTTGTACAAATTTAGGTAATCAATGAAAACTTTTGACTTCTTATTTTGAAAAGAATGAATGACAGAGTTGAAAATATTTAAATTTTAGATTTTATCTCATGTATGTTTAACTGGGGCTTGAGAGACTCTGTTAAACTGGTATTCTAAATTGCATCCTCCTGCTAGGTTGCTTAGGAAACTGAGATGTCCTGGTTTATGCATTTGAGAGGATGATACAACAAATTATTCTTAAATACTCCTCTACTAGTAAAAAGTTGAAGAGAACTTTGTCATCAAAAAGGCAGCAAATGAGGAATGAATAATTAACAATGAAAAACTCCAGAGAAAAAATACAATACGAAATACAATAAAGAGAAATCTAAACAAGACTAGCATGTGCTCTTTCAGTGACCTGATAGTTTTTTTGCAATCACTTGATTAGGCAAGGTGAGTAAGCGAGGTACGATTTTTCCCCATAGGTATCTCCAGTTTAGCTCTTACAAAAAAAGCTAATAGACTATTTTTGTTGTTATTATGGTTTCTCTCATCCATTTTGAACAATTGTATTCAGTCTCAATGCCAAACTTAGAAATATAAAATGGCTATTGACTGTAACATTCTCCACCCTACAATTTGTAGTGCCTGTGTCAGCCTTACCATCAAATTAATATGAAAGAAATCCCGTATACACTTGCTGGGCACCTGCTTTTCCCTTATCTAATTGTTTTGTGCTAAATAGTTAAGATATATTCTTAACTAAGAATAATTGTTTTTACCTTTTTGTATTAGTGAACCTACCTAAATATTTTACAAGGATCTTTTAAATAGAAGCTCTACCACCACAGCCCCAAGAATTAAGTGTGTGTGTGTGTGTGTGTGTGTGTGCGTATTGAAATATATTTAACTCGTTTAATTTAATTTAAGTGACAATTTCAAAAATTACCAAAAAATAACATTAAGATCTAAAATAAAATGGGCAAATTTCCTTTTAAAAGAAGAAAGGTAACTGTGAGACAAAAGTCAAGGTTATTTAAATTATTTATCTTCCAAGAAGAGGGGCTTTGAAGATCCCATAATAATAGCTGTCATTATTCCATTTGATCAATATCTAAACATCATAGACCATTTATTCTGTAAATGAAAAGAAAGCCCATTTCTTAAGGAACAGCAGCAAAGAACAACAAATCTATGACATCTCATCACTGTGGGATTCAGATCACTGATGAAGAGAGAATAGAAAAGAGGGCTGTTGACACACACACACAACTCATCAGTAAAAATATAGGATTACCCACATTTATCTGATTACACAGATCAAAAATTGAAGTGAGCATAATGCAAGAAATGATTTAAAACAAATGTAACTGTTAATTAAGTTTGAAGAATAAGTGCCCTTCCTTAGTCCCTAACTAATCCCGTTTCACCATGAGAGGTATAGAGAAGAGGAAACAAAAAAAAAATTAAGTCATTTGACCTTCGGAACAATGCCCTCACTTCAGCAATGTACTAGCTCTATTTCAAACTATTAACATTTAGGTTTGTTTGGGTTTTCTAAATATTAAATGGCATATTAGACAAAATCACAGGGAAGCAAGTTTTCTAAAATGTCTACCAGAAAAAACAAAACAAAACAAAAAACATAACACACAAGCCATGCTTGAGTGTAAAAGTAACTGCAAGAAAAATAACTGAGTGAAGAGTAATCAAATTTACATTACTGACCCCTGAGGTTGACTCAGGAACCTACTAGACCTAAGAAGATTGCACCCTCCAACAAATCCATCCCTATCCATTAAAAAAAACATTGTTACATGTAGCTAATGATCCAAGATAAAACTAAATGTCAGGGGCAGCTTAAATAAAACAAACTCATTTTAGAAAATAGCTTCATTTTTCTTCCCATCCATCCATGCATCTTCTTAACTGAGATGTCAACAAATATAAATTATGTAAGCCCGATATTCCACAGCCTTCTCTAAATACTCTGGATAGAGTGATTCTAAGAAAAAATTTTCAGATTAATTAAACTTTCATCTGAGCTCATCCAAAAGAAAATTAACTTATTGCAAGAAAGCTAAAATAAGAATCTGTGGGCTTCATCTCTCCAGTTGTGAAATGAAAATGCTCACAACTGTTTTCTGTGCTGTGTAGTGTGGCTTATGGACCAGAAGAAAGAATGAATTCAAAAATCTTCATGAGATAAAAACTACAGTATTCCCCCCTTACCCGCAGGGGATACATTCCAAGACCCCCAGTGGATTCCTGAAACTACAGATAGTAACCAAGCCTATATATAAAATTTTTTCTACACATGCATATCTATGATAAAGCTTAATTTATAAATTAAGCACAGTAAGAGATTAACAATAATTAATAATAAAATGGTACTGTTATAATAATATACTATAATAAAAGTTATGTGACTGTTCTCACTCTCTCTCTCTGATAACCGACTGGTAACCAAGATATGTACTAAGTGACCAATGTGGCATGGATACACTAGGCAAGGGGGTGATTCACATCCCCCCTGGAAAAGCAGAATGCTGCAAGATTTTATCATGCTACTCAGAGTAGCACTCAATTTAAAACTTATGAATTGTTTATTTCTGAAAATTTTCATGGAATATTTTGGACCATGGTTGACCACAGGTAAGTGAAACCTTGAAAAACAAAAACCCATATAAAGGAAGACCCCTGTATACAAATTCTAAGTGATGTTGCTGCTTTTCTCTATGTAGACATCATTCAAATACAAGCAACATGAAAAACAGAGAATAGAAAATGCGTTGCTTAGACATTGCTTGTAGCAATATTTTTCCTGATGTATCTCCTCAGGCAAGAGAAACAAAAGAAAAAAGTAGACAAATGGGACTACATCAAACTAAAAAGTTTTTGCACAGTAAAAGCAAGCATCAACAAAGTAAAAAGGCTATGTATTGAGTGGGAGAACTTATTCAAGAATACAATGGCCTTGGCTGGTGTAGCTCAGAGGATTGAGCGTCAGCCTGTGAACGAAAGGTTTACCAGTTCAATTCCCCAGTAGGGCACATGTCTGGGCTGTGGGCCAGGTCCCCAGTAGAGGGGCGCACAGGAGGCAACCACACATTGATGTTTCTCTCCCTCTCTTTCTCCCTCCCTTCCCCTCTGTCTAAAAATAAAATAAATAAAATCTTTTAAAAAAATACATCAGATAAGCATTAAATATCCAAAATTTATAAAGAACTTATAAAACTCAACACCAAAAAAACAAACAATCTAATTTAAAAAATGGGCAAAGGACCTGAATAAACTCTTCTCCAAAAAGTTTATTCCCATATCACTCCTTTTCTTTCCAGGAAGTTCTATAGTCATTCTTCATTCTGTCAGCAACCTATTAACATTTTTAAAAAATTCAGAAGTCATCCAAAGTTAATTGGCATTGTGATACACTACTGACACATGAACAAAAAGGATGATATATATAATATATAACTAAATTATAAATATATAGTAGGCATATAATGTGTATCAAAAATATATTTATATAACATATAGATGGTTGGCCAATAGACATATGGAAAGAAGCTCAATGCCACTAATCATCAGAGAAATGCAAATTAAAACCACAATGAGATATCACCTCACACCTGTCAGAATGGCTATCATCAATAAATCAACAAATAAGTGTTCATGAGATGTGGAGAAAGGGGAACGCTTTTGCACTGTTGGTGGGAATTCAGATTGGTACAGCCACTGTGGAAAGCAGTATGGAGATATCTCAAAAAATTAAAAATGGAACTGCCTTATGACCTAGTGATTCCACTTCTGGGAATTTATCTGAAGAAACTTAAAACACTAATTCAAAAGAATATAGGGACCGCCATGTTCACTGAAGTATTATTTACAGTAGCTAAGATTTGGAAGCAGTCCAAGTGTCCATCAGTAGATGAGTGGATAAAACAGCAATGGTATATCTACACAATGGAATACCCAGCCATAAAAAAGAAGAAATTTTTACCCTTTGAGACACCATGGATTGACCTGGAGAACATCATTCTAAGTGAAATAAACCAGTCAGAGAAGAAAAATGCCATACGATTTCACCCATATGTGGCATCTAGTGAACAAACCAAACTAACAAGCAAAGCAAAGACAGGCTCATAGAGAGCAGGCTAACAGCTCTTCAGGTGTGGGGTAAAGGGATCAAGTAAAAAAGAAAACTCATGGATGCAGAATACAGTGTGACGATTTAGGGAGGAGGAAGGCGGGTGGAGGTAGAAGAGGGTATAAGGAGGATAAATGGCAATAGAAGAATACAATAAAAAATAAACTAAAAAAAGTCAATGGAGAAATTTTAAAAATAAATAAATAATTTTTTAAAAAGAAAATTCGCTGTTATTTTAATCTGAATGAACATTTTATCCATAACAACCTCCTTTATCAAAACCTCTCAGAAGTGATGGTTTCATTTCTCTAAGATCTCAATTTAATAGCTATATATTTATAATACAGTCATACCTAATTTATAATCAATATATCTATATGACTAATTTGGTAAGTGGATTCTAATTCTGAATAATTTCTCCTACAGAAATAAGTTGTAGAGGTGGCATTATTCGAGGTGAAATATTCTTTTAGCCATGAAACTTGTCGATTTCTTTTAATCCTAAGTATACATTAAAACCTTTTTTTAAGGTTTATTTTAAAATGTACTGGTTTTAGTGAGCATTAGTCTATTTTTGGATGCCCAACATGTGAACTCCTTTGTTATTTAGAAAATATTCCACCTTATAGGTCTTGATGGAAAGCACAGCCTACAGTCCACGATTGAACTCAAAATACTAGTAACATGTTTTTTCAGCCTCTCTAACTGCTCACCACATCAGATGTACAGAAAACAAAACCTACAGGTTCAAACATAACTTGAAGACATTTCTTCCAGGAGGAGTGGCACCAACATGTAATTGCCATGGACATCTGTGGCAACAGTAGTAAATGTGGTATGACCACAAACGTTCAATGGGGGTATCATCAGTGTTTTCTACCCTGTTCTGTTATGATTTTAACTATGACCCTGGTTGTGTGGTTCCCGCATCACTTATTTTCTTTCCAGGAAGTTCAATAGTCATTCTTCATTCTGTCAGCAACCTATTAACATTTTTTAAAAATTCAAAAGTCAGCCAAAGTTAATTGGCATTGTGATACACTATTGACACATGAACATAAAGGGCAATATATATATAATATATAACCAAATTATAAATATATAGAGTGATTGTAATATATATCTAAAATATATTTATATAAATAAACACATTTTTTTCTAAATTTCAGAAAAATAAAATAAGGACTGTTTAGGAGTAGAGCTAATAAAAATAAAAAGAAATATTTAAAGAAAATGTATAATGCCATAAAAATAATAAATCAGCAGTAAATGCTTAACTAATTAGTAACTAGTTGGCTAGAGAATAACATGGAGAAATAATAATCATTTTTATTTAAGGATAAGTACATACCAGATAGTTATGTCAAACTATCTATGTGCCAGATAGATAGATAACTATGTCAAACAATGCACTAGCAATTCACCTACTCCTCAAAACAAACTATGAAGTAGACATTAATATTGTGGATGTAGATAAAGAAACTGAGGCTTTAGTTAAAGGCCAGATAATTGCTTTATTAACACACAGGATATAAAGAACATATGTGAACCTCGGTCCACCTGAATCCACACACAAAAAATAAATAAATAAACAAAAAAATTTAAAAAACCCAAAGCTCTTAACCATCATAACATCCCTTTTATATTGTACTTATAGCTGATTTGTTAATCACCATGTTTGCACATAGAAGGGTCATTTTCACAGTACCAACAATAATTAGAAAAACAAATCAAATATTGGAAAGACAGATATTATGCAAATGATAGAGGGTCCTGAATTTAAATGATTCCCTTGCAAAAAAATACTTTCCGATTCTCCAGTAAGTCATTTTCATATGCTCATCAATAACTCCTTCTGAAAGTAAAAAGTATAGTATATTAAAAAGCAATAAGTTGTAAATTTTCATTGAATACATTTATTATGCAATAAAAAGCAATTGTATAAATTATTTCTATTCTCTAGCTTAATACATTTGTTTTATAAAATTAATAAACTGTCAATCAAAAGTGAGAAATTTTAAATGTGGTCCCTTTTCCTTTTGTCCATATGGAATTTCTTGCATTTTTGATATATTTCTATATCCTTATTCAGCAAATGAAATACATAGAGGTATTTTACCTGTAGTTTCTCACACCATTCAACATTCCCAAAAGTAGTCAGAAATGTCATACCCAGAACAAAGCCAGAGGTAGAACTATAGAATTTGCCTCTTTTCTCCCAACTTCCATAAACATTTTGTCAACTCTTTCATTTACGTAAAATCAGCCAGCTGCAATAAGCAGAATTATTCTCATTAGTGCAGTTAATACTTTTTTGTTACTAATGACCAGAGAAGAGAGCTGTGCCTCCCTAGAAAGAGTTGTTGGCTGAGGAAGGCCCTTCACTCATTGGAGAACACAGGCACAAATATTCAAGGAATTCATTCCAATTAATTTTTATTACCATAGGACTTTAAACTCATTCTGTTGGAGAGAGGTCATGCAGTAGGGCCTGACCCTTATAGGGCCACAATGATGCCTGAAGGTAGAGGATTACATTCCCTGGAGACACCAGTGTGGAAAGAGTTCAGAGAGCCAACTGGTCCCAGGTGGAAAATGGACAGTAATCACTGACCCTTGAAATTTCTATTTGGAATTCTTAGTATATACAAATAAAATAATCAAGCATAGCTGTGAAAAAAATTCCAGAAGAGAAAGACAAATGCTATTGTACACAAATTATGGTAGGTTTCTCAAACTTTAATTTCTTAATAACATTTTCTGAAAAAAATATGTCACAATTTCTCAAATTATCTTTTCTTTATTCAAATTCTTAGTAGAACCTGATATTTTGATGTGGAAACTAACTACCTTAATGTTGACTGTTACCCTGAATAGTTAAGTCTTCAGACTGAACATGAATGACAAAAAAATGGAAGTTATCTTTTTCCTTCTTTATAATCAAAGTGTATTTAATTTTGCAATTTAATCATTAACCTTATTCAGCAGACCCGGGTCTTAATGACGAGAGCTGTTTTAAAATCAAATTCACTACTAATGTTATCCAATAAAAACTGTCCTAGATTGCAAAGACAAACCCACAGATAACACCAGAAAAATAATCTTTGGGTCCACAATTTTTGTTCGGCTACATTTGAAGACAATTTCCTGTGCTGGAATGGTTGGAGCCAAAAACACATGGATCTAGAAATTATGCTAAATGGTTTTCATAAGAAATGTACCATGAAGATAAAAATAAACAGAATGACCATTAATATTCCTGACTCCAAAAGTAAATCAGTGCCATCTATCATATTGCAATAATGTTTACATCACCTAAAAGTTTTTCAAATAAGTGTTGGAATGAGAGGAGTCCCCTAGGAGAGAACTTTATTTTTGGCATTGCAGGGGAGGAAGAAACTTTCCTTTATACTCAAGGTTTTCTTGACTGGTCTAATAATCTGGATTTGTGACAGATTAGCAATAGAAAATGACTAAATTTAATTACATACCTATGTGTGGGAACCCCCCACACAGGAGAGAATCAGAGATCCCACATACATGAGAGGTTCAAAAACAGAAAGGGAAAATGAGTTATATGTGACATTCTGGGGCTTTAGAGGGGAGGAAAGTCATTGCAGGAAGATAAGAAGAGCAAATGTTCAGTAACTAGAAGTTTGCTCTGTTCTATATATAGGTTAAAAAAAAGATATCTCTGATACCTTTATTATTATGGGCAAGGTCCCTAATTCAGATTCTTCCAGGTAGTTAAGGGGGCAAAGAAATTTCTCTTGAGCCAACAGGGTTGTAAAGCAAAATTAATCTAAGATCGTAATAAAGAATAAAAGAGCATTTATTTGACCAAAAAGGAGATGCAGCCCAGGAGACAGATTCAAGTAGCAATCTAAATTGTGTTATCCCAAGACAAAGGGGAAGCTGCCATATATAGTGAAAATTTCTACCCAGGTTCTCAATTAGGTCCTTTTCATAGAAATTAGGTGTCTGTATTGTGCCGTTCTGGCTAGACGGGACAGGTGTTGGTCCATTAATAGAAAGATAAAAATCAGAGTTTCCCTGCCATGATTGACTCAAATGGTTGTACACAAGTAGAGCACAGTTCTGGATGCCAAGAGTTCATTTGGAGGTTTTTCCTGGTATGCAGAATATGCGAGACACTCCTGACAGAAAATGGTTGCTAGACTCATTGCTTGTAAAATTTGGGCCCTAGGTTGACCATGGAGAGCCCATCTCAACAGATAAACTCCTTCTCAGGGTTCCCATCAAATGAATCTTTCATCTTGAGATACATGGGGTTTGCGTTGCCTTTGGTTCAAAATACTCCACATATAACTTGGGATGAGTGTTCTAAACTGCTACAGTGTTCTCAGAGGTCTTTCATCTCCACTTGCTAAACTCACATTAATTGTTTAGTTGTTGCAATTTGATTTGGCTACTTGTCATTTCAGATATTTTTCCTTCCCCACATTGAAAACAACTAATGTTGAATTTTTCAGTCAAATGGTTATGCATATGAACCTTGTGATTCTAAGTCTCAGATCTTTGTGTTCTATGTTTAATACATAAATGTGTACGTGAATGTGCATGACTCAGGGACAGTGATTCGCATTTTATGTGATAAATGTAAGCTTCTAAATAAAAGACATTTTAATGTATAAAATTTATAAATATCCAAATGTTATTTATTCTTATTATACCTTTCTGAAGCTATAAAACTTTTCTTAAAACCTAATAAGTACTTTTTCAAGAGAACATTACTGCTCTCTGTTGCAGAAATAACTTAAAATTCCAAGCATCATTTTCCTGTGTTTCTGTTTATTTAGGTATGGGGCTTGGGTGAGGGTACCTTGTATTGTGTATGGTTTTCTAAAAGCAGAGGATAACATTTTTTGAATAGCCCTGTTAAACTGAAATCAGGGAATCTAAGGTGAGAGTAGACATTGATGATGATTCTAACAGAATTCTTTACAAAGTCAAATCCTAGTATCGGGGTCACACTACATTTGAATATCTAATTTACTGGAGATTTTTACTTATACTGAGTTAAATTAATTTTGAATTGATGATATATAATTTTTTATATTTTCCAGGGTTAAAAAAAAACCTTATTTTTTCTGCCATTTCTCATGTGAAATGAATGCACCTCCTCTTTATTCTGATAACTTCTCCAGACGCATTCCATTTGAGCCTCATTTAAGGGGTAGTGCCCATAAATAAATCTAGCCTTAAATAGAGTGGGTTAATAACACTCTTTATTTGGAAACAACAAAGCAAAGCAAAAAAACTGAAATACGATGTCCTTTTCACACACTAGTGAGAATGGGCAGAAGTTAACATGTATGAAGGCAATTGCTATCTCATCACTGCTTTCATACAATTGGTCAATAATGTCCAATTAATTTTAATGCAGAAAGATTTCTTACTCATCTCCTCATTTTTCTCCCCAGTGGTGTGATTGTTGTAGCTCAGACCTCCAGTACCTTTCACCGGGGCTGTTGCAACAGCTGCCTCAGGAATGCCTCTTCCCTCAGCCACACCCCTCCGCACCCAGCTTCCATCCTCCACATGCTGACAGAAAATCTTCCTAACACACAAATCTGATGGCCTCATGAACTACCCATGTATCAGACACTAGTTATGTGTTTTATCCTCATTTCCCAAATTCCCCAAATCACCCTTCAAGGTAGCAATTTTTATCCTATTCTACAGCTTATGGTTTAGACCACAGTTTAGAGAGGATGGCCATATTTCCGAAGACTGCACAACCAGAATGTGCAGGGGTTGGGATCTGAACATAGGTTTGCAAACATCCAAATGCCATACTCATTACACTACCTCAGGAGCTAAGTATCCATAGAAGACGACCACTTTCCAGCATTGCTTCCTGTCATTTATATCCTCATAAACAGTGAAATTCAGCAACTTATGGTTTCTTGAATTTATTATTCCCACACACTTCTTTTCTCTGACTGCAGTACCCTTTCCCCAATCTCGTCTGAAGATAATAATGCTGAAGAAGGGCTGCTGTAACAAAGTACCACAACTGTGGTTTAAAACAACAGAAATTTATTCTCCTTGAGTTCTACAGGCAAGGAGTTAAAAATCAAGGTGTCAACAGGACCATATTCCATCTGCCAACTTTCTGATGCTTGCCAGCAACCTTTGGCATTCTTTCATTTGCATCTTAGTATAACCTTTGCCTCTGTCAATACATGGCTGTCTTCTTTCTGTATCTATATATTTTCCTCAGTGTGTGTGTCTATCTCTGTCATCTCTTCCCATAAAGACACCACTCATGGTGGATAAAGGGCTCCTCCTACTCCAGTATAATCTCACCTTAACTAATATCTTAATTTCATCTGCAACCACCCTATAACTAAATAAGTTCATATTCACAAGTACCAGGACCTCAACATATACTTTTGGTGGAAACAACTCAACTTATAACAAATGCTAACAGAAGATAAAAAAAATAACAGATGATTTCCATTTAGACTGACAAATCTATACTTAGAGTTAACTGTTAAAATTCAGTTGCAGTATCACTTATCCTGAGCAACTTCCCTGATACCTCCTCCCCATCTCACATTTTAGGCAGAGACAGATACTTCCTCCTCTGTGCAGCTCTAGATCCCTATTCCTATTTCTATTATAATATTTAAACACTTTATCTATGAGCCAATATCTTCCCAACCAGACTGTGAAATCAGAGAATCTGTTTTATTCAGTTTTTTAACCTTAGCACTTTGCATTATGACCAGCATGCAGCAAGTATGCATTAAATAGCTGTTTAATCAAATTGATTCTCTGCCACATTCCCTCCTTGAAAAATATCATGGTGCTAACAAGGTGGGATTTACCGAGTGCTCAGAATGTGGCCAGGCACTGTCTAACGATGAAGAACTATGAATGATCTGAGATTTTTTTCTACTTTCAAACTAAGTTAGCCTACTACAGTTTCACAGAAGCTGGCAGAAAAGGAGAGACTTCAGGGTCATAGAAAAAGGAGCTTATTGACTTATGACACAACAGGCAACATGAGCTTCACGTCTTCATCTATTCTCCTTACCTTCTGGGATCCACAGGGGTGATATGTCTGTGGAATCCTAGGAATGTTGCCAACACAGTGGGGTTATATCATAGCTGAAAGACCTCAAGTTTAAGAAACTCTAATCCAGGTCAGAGGAATGATGGCGTGAGAAGGCTCCCTGGTCTCTCCACTTGGAGTTAAAACTATTTCAACAGGTATAACTCAATAAACGTTTCCCTGCTTAATACACGAACACATCTGAGAGATCCACGCATTGAAACATCTGAAGGTAGGTGAGCGGGAGCGAGCTAGGGAGGAGTGAAGGGAAAAGAGTGGAGACAGGTGCCTTGGCCATAGCCCAGAGCTCATTACAGGCCTCAGGAGAGAAAAGGAAATCAGGTTGCTGCGATCCGCGAGCCCAGAGGAACAAAGACACAGTGAGCTCTCCGGCTGGAGTGGTCACACAACTGAGACTGATGCTGCCCTCATTGCCTGGTGGCCACCATTGCCAGGCAGAAAAACAAAGCCATGGAAGCCAGCAGCCACTTACCTACCGTCACCCTCCCAGAGCTAGCAGCAGGCCCCAGAAAAAGCTGTAGCAGCGATTGCCAGGCTCGAGAGCACATTATCTGCAGCCATGAGAACCGGAGAAAGTAATGTTGTTCCCCTGAGCGGCAGAGGTACTCTGCGGCTGATCCCAATGACCGGAGCAGAGGGACAGAGTTGAGGAAGCTCTGGCTGTCACCATTACTGGAAAGAGACAAAGCCACAAAGGCACCATCTTACCTCTCACCCAGTCCCCACATATCACAGCTGCACTGCCTGGAAGTGTCTGGTTGTCGGGGACAATTCTGAACCTCATGAGAGTGGAGACTTGAGACTGCAGTAATCTGATCACAAAAACATGCCTGCCTCCTCTCAAAATATAGGGCATTTTCTATTGCCCCCTAGAGATACCAGAAGCCAGAGCAGGGCAAGAGAAACTAAAAAAAAAACCTGTGCTTCAGTGCCATCAACTTGAAAACAAAAGAAAGGCTTCATATCAATTCACTAGAGAAGCATTACTTAAAAAAAAAAAAATCTTATTCCCACAGATACCTAGACAGAAAAGAACTCCATCAAAAACCATGAATAACTAAGGTAACAAAGCAGTTCTGGAAAAAAAAATTTAAATCTCCAGAAAATAAGCTTAAAGACATGGAAACATGTAATTTAAATGACAGAGAATTGAAGGTTGCATGTCTGAAAAAGCTCGTCAATTAACAAGAAAACACAGATGGGCAGTTTGATGAATTCAGAAACAAAATCAATAAAAAACAAGTACTTTACCAAAGTGATTGAATCTTTGAAAAAGAAGTAAATAGAAATTCTATAAATGAAGAACTCATTAAAAGAAATGAAGGCTGAACTAGCAAGCTTAGGAGATAGAGCTGATTAGATAGAGCAACAAATTAGCGATATTGAATATAAAAACCTAGTAATGATGCAGATGAAAGAAGGGTGAGACTTGAGAATAAATAAATAAATAAACTGTATAAAAACTCTCTGGCTCCATCATAAAGAACAATGTAAGAGGGGTATACCAGAGGATAGGAAAGCAAGAACAGAACAGAGAGCCTATATAAAAAAAATTGTAGTTGATGAACATTTCTAAAACCTATGGAAAATGCTAGATTCTCAAAGCAAACACAACACCTAATTATCCCAATCCAAAAGGTCTTTTCCAAGGAACATTATATTAAACCTATCAAAACTTAATGACAAAGAAAGAATTCTCAAGGCAGCCAGGGGAGAAAAAAAAAGATGGTAACCTATAAAAGAAATCCCATTAGATTCTCATCCGATTTCTTGGCAGAAACCCTATAAGCTAGAGAAGTGGAATAAAATATTTAAACTATTAAGAAAGAAAAGTTAACAGCCAAGAATAATATATCTAGCAATGTTAACCTTTAGATATGAAGTAGAAATAAAGACTTTTTCAGACATACAGAAGCAGAGGAAATTCACCACTACAAGACTTCATTACAGGAAATACTGAAGGGGGTTATTGCACCTGAAACAAAAGATAAAAGTATACAAAACGATGAATAAGAATTCTAACAGACATACAGAAGCAGAATATTACAACAACTTTCAGAATCAGGTATTACCCACTTAAATATAACATGAAGTTTAAAGGAGGTAAAAATATTTTTAAAAGAGAGAAAAGAAAAGACAGTAGCTACTGAACTTGTAGCATAAATAAGATAACTGGTGACAATAAAAACATTAAAGGGGATGATGTAAAGGTCTGAATTTGTAAAGGAGAATGAAGATAAGATATATTCAGAAGAAAAATTGCTACTGTACTTATGAAGCATTCTTTTGCATATACCTAATAGTAACCACACACAAAAAGAAATTCAAAGCTGAGACACATAACTTTAAAATAGAGGAAACAATGAAAATAATTATAGATACTTTCAAATGAAAACAACAGACAGAAACACAGGGGAACAAAGCAATGGAGACACAGAACTACTGTTTTCAGTGGAAATTAGGCTATTTCATGGGATCAGGAAGAAAGTATTCTAATGACTCACGCATGGGAGATTGTAGTGTGGCAAGGTGGTTTGTTCATGTGAATATCCGTCCCTGGGATTCCAATGCCCTATTTCCCTCTGTCTTGTTGTGGAAAAGTCCAACTTTGTCCTCCACAATGCCACATCAAAAGCCAAGGTCCAGAGTTTTTGCTTCATCCTAAAGGTCAGTCCTTTGGAGCCATGACAGCTATTAGACTCACATGGTTGCACATGCCCTGTCAAAAGGAAACAAGCAAACAAATGAGGCCATGTGTGTTACCAGGTGAGCAAGAGAGAGAGAGGGAGAGGGGGAGAGCTTCTTTGTTTCCCTGGGGTTATATTAGTTTGGGTTTGGGATTAACAAGGTACTTTTTCAAAACAACCAATCAACTTCCCTAGCTTTCACAGGCTTTTAAAAGGCCACTAGTTAAACTGATAAGCCTCTTTTGTCAAGCACCTCCCCCCCTCATCCCCCACCCCCGACTTCCCAACAATCTGGTACTAGAGGGGAAGGGAGGACTGTTAATCCCCTTGACAGAGCAATGCTATGGCACCCCACAGTGTGAAGCTACAGCTCCCAGGTGAAGCAAGCAAGCTCATGCCCCCCAGTTTATTAAGCTCAATGTCTAATTCCCTCTTTTTTTTTTTTTTTGCTCTTTCCTTTATTAATATCTAGCTAACTATCTATGGTAAAACTACCATAAAACAAAAGATAAAATGACTATAGACAAGCCTTCTCTATAATCACCCTAAATATAAATGAACTGAACTCACCAATGAAAAGGCAAAGAGTTGCAGATTGTATCACAAAGCAAAACCCAAACATATGCTGCCTGTAGAAGACACATCTCAGTTGCAAGGACAAAATTTGACCCAAAGTAAAAGGATGGAAAATGATTCTCTAAACAAATGACATCCAAAAAAATGGGATGTAACCATACTTATATCTGACAAAATAGATTTCAAAATAAAAAAGGTAACAAGAAGGAAAGATGGGCATCTTATAATGATAAAAGTTTCAAAACATTAAGAAGATAACACTTCTCAATATATATGCACCTAAGCAGGGAACACCAACATATGCAAGATCTGTCCAGAAAGTATCCAGCTGAATAATATGAAAAATAAAGACATTTATTGAAGAAGATACGAGATCCAAGAAACATTGTACATAGTACAATGACTCCTCCGTCCCCTTCAAAGTAGGCATCTTGGGACTTCACAGAATTCTCTCAATCACCACCAGCTGCTTCATCATATTTTCCTGAATCTCATTGACAGTCTGAAATATCTTCCCTTTTGAAGGTGATTTTAGTTTGGGGAAAAGCCAGAAGTCACAGGGCACCAAACCTGGGTTGTAGGAGATCTGAGTTACCTTGGTGATTTGATGTTTCTCAAAAAAGCTCCACAAAACACGTGATGCATGAGAGCACACATTGTTGTGATGAAGCTGCCAATCACCAGCTGCCCATAGCTGCAGCCTTCTGAATCACCCAAATAGTTTCCATGAAGGAATGTTCAAACTTAATGCAAAATTTAATGCAGATTCGTTGCTCTACTAGCTTAGTCATTTTGAATACAACAGTCACAGAGTGCACATGCTCACTCAATGGCATCTACTGCCCTCACTGACTAGTACTATGAAGTTGTCATTGTTCATGCATGCACGTTCCAGCCCCTTCTCCTTGGCTGCCAGGTTATATTATGTCATGGAAACATTCTCATTATATTAACAATAGCTCAACTTTTTTTGACAGACCTAGTATAAAACAATTAATAATAAAACTAAAGGGAGAAACTGACAAAAATACAATTATAACAGAAAACCTAACTACTCCATTGACAGCTATGGATAGATCATCAAAAGAAAAAATTAAAAGGAAATAGCTTAAATGACACATTAGATCAAATGAGCACAACAGACATTTAGAGAGCCTTTCATTCCACAACACAAGATTATACATTTTTCTCCAGTGAACAGGAAACATTCCTAAAAATAGACAATATAATAGGACACAAGACTATCCTTAACATATTTAAGAAGTTTAAAACCATACCAAGCATATTCTCTGACCACAACACTTTGAAAGTGGAAAACAACTGCAACAAAGTGGGGAAAACCACAAATATGTGGAGATTAAACAACAAGCCATGAAAAAAAACAACTTTGTTAAAGAAGAAATAAAAGGAAATATACATAGAGACATAGAGACAAATGAGAATGACAACATAACACCTCAAAACTTTTGGGATGCAGGAAAAAACAGTAATAAAAGGGAAGTTTATATCATTACAGGCCTATCTCAAGTAACAAGAAAAACCTGAAATAACAATGTAACATTACATTTTAAAGACTAGGAAAAAAAAAAAGAACATATGCAACCCAAGCCACATCAAGAAAGGGAATAATATAAATTAGAACAAGATTAAATGAAATAGAGAACAAAACTATACAAAAATTAATGTAACAAATTAACAAATAAATATAAAGATTAATAAAATTGATTAACCTCTGGCTAGACTCACTAAGGAAAAAAGATAAAAAACTCAAATAAAATTGTAAATGAAAGACAGAATTTACAATGGACACCACAGAAATACAAAGTATTATACAAGAATATGGTGAAAGATTAAATGCCACCAAAGTCAATAACCTACAAGAAATGAACAAATTTTTAGAAATATATAACCTTTTTAGAATGAATCATGAAGAACTAAGAAATCTAAATAGACAAATCAACAGTCAGGAAACTGAAACAAGTATCAAAAACCTCTCTAAAAATAAAGTCCAGAACCAGATAGCTTCACTAGTGAATTCTACAAAACATTCAAAGAAAATTTAGTACCTATTCTTAAACTCTTCCAAAAAATTAAAGAAGTGATGATACTCCTGACACATTTTATGAGGCCAACAATTAACTCTGGTACCAACACCTGGCAAGGATAACACACACAAAAAGAAAACTACAAACCAATATTTTAATGAATACAGGATACAAAAATTCTGAACAAAATAATAGCAAATTAAATGCAACAATGCATGGAAAAGAGTACATCACAGTCAAATGAGGTCCATTCTAGGGGCACAGAAATAGTTCAACATACATAAGTCAATCAATATGATATACCACTTTAACAAAATAAAGAAAAAAATTCTATGATCGTGTCAATAGATGCAGAAAATCATTTCACAAGATACAACTTCCACTCCTGATTAAAGTATTCAATAAAATGCATAGAAAAGGAAAGTACCTCAATATAATAAAGGCCATATATGACAAACCTTCAGCCAATACACTCAAAGGTGAAAAACTGAAAGCTTTTCCTCTAAAATGAAGAACAAGACAAGGATGTTCACTGTTACCGTTATTCAACATAGTACTAGAAGTCAAGCTAGAGAAAGATATAAAAGGCATACAAATTGAGGTTGAAGAAAAATTGTCACTTTCTGCAGGCAACATGATTCTCAATATAGAGAACGCAAAAGACTTCCCCAGAAAACTATTAGAAAAAAGAAATAAATACAGTAAAGTTGCAGGATACAAAATCAATGTACAAAATCCCATTGCATTTCTATATATTAATAAAAAAGTTTCAGAAAAAGAAATGAAAAAATTTCTTTGTAATTGCAACAAGAACAACAAAATACCTAGAAACAAACTTAAAGGATGTGAAAGATCTATACAATGATAATTATAAGACATTATTTTAAAAAATTAAAGGAGGCACAAAGAAATGGAAAGATATTTTGTGTTCATAACTTAGAAGAATCAACATAGTTAAAATGGCCATATTACCCTGAGCAATATACAGATTTAATGCAATCCACATCATAAGTCCAATGACTTTTTTTAAAAGAAATAAAGCAAAAAAGTCATCAGATTTGTATGGAACCACAAAAGATCACAAATAGTCAAAGCAATCTGAGAGAAAAAAAGAAAAAAACTAAGGTATCACACTCCCTGATTTCAGATTATACTACGAAGTGACAATAATCAAAAGAGCATAGCATTGGAAGGAAAACAGACATACAGACCAATAAAACATATTTTGGAGCCCAGAAATAAACCCAATGTATATGAGCAAATAATTTTTGGTAAAGGAGCCAAAAAACATACAATAGAGTAAAGAAAGCCTCATCAATAATGGTGCTGGGAAAATTGGAAAACCACCCAAAAGAACAAAACTATAATGATATTTGTCCTCATACACAGAAATTAACTCAAAATAGATCAAAGCCCTAAATATAAGACTGAAACAATAAATTACACAAAGTAAACATTTCCCTAATAATTAGTGAGGTTGAGTATATTTTCATATATCTTTCAGTCATATATGTGTCTTGGGAGAAGTATCTATTCAGGTCTTCTGCCCATTTTTTAACTGTATTTTTTTGTTATTTAAATGTATGAATTCTTTATATATTTTGAATATTAACCACAATTGAAGGTATTATTTGCAAATATCTTTTCCTATTCAATTGGTTGTCTTTTTGTTTTGTTAGTGGTTTCTTCAACTCTGCAGAAGCCTATTAATTTGATATAGTCCCATTCACTTATTTTTGCCTTTACTTCTCTTTACTTTGGTGTCAAATTCATAAAACCTTCTCTAAGTCTAAGGCCCATAAGTTAGTACCTATGTTTTATTTTATGTGATTTATTGTTTTAGGTATTATATTTAGGTCTCTGATTCATTTTGAGTTAATTTTTGCATATGGGGACAAACAGTAGTCTAGTTTCATTTTTTTGCATGTGGCTTTCCTATTTCCCAGACACCAATTATTGAAGAGGTTTTCTTTCCTTCAGTGCATGTTTTTGTGTCCTTTCATAGAGGATTATATAAAAAAGTGTGGTTCATATATATATATATGGAATATTACTCAGCCATAAGAAAAAGTGAAATACTGCCATTTGTGACAACATGAATAGATCTTGAGAATATCACACTAAGCCAAACAAGTCAAACAGAATAAGTCAAGAACCACAAGATTTGATGCATGTTGGATATAAATCTGAAAGCAACAAATGAACAAACAAGACAAATAAAAACTCACAGACAATGACAACAGTATAGCGATTACCAGAGGAAAAGGGGCATTGAGAGGAAGTAGTAAATGGTTAGGGGGTCAAATATATAGTGACAGAAATATTTGACTCTGGATGGTAAACATGCAATGCAATATACAAATGTATTATATAATTATACACTTGAAACTTATGTAATCTTATTGCTCAAAGTCATGCCAATAAATTTAATAAAAGAATTTTTTAAAAGAAATCTCAATCTTTTAAAGAGTGTTGCTAGCAAATACATCTAAGCTTTGTCCCAGTGGGAGATAATATCTTAAATATTTAATAATCCTGGCCTCCACCCTAATGGAAGACATTATCTTTATCTCTCAAGGATATTTTCTCTATAAACATTCTTGAAAAGATAGTTCAAACAAAAGTTAAAGAAGAAAAAAAAGAACAAAAGCTAGTATAAGACAATGTAGAAGGGCCATATAGAATTGTCTCCTAACAATAAGTGTTTTATATCCATGAACTTAGTTACTCTTTACTTCAACTTTTCCTCCTTTATCAATAAACAAACTAACATAATTGTCATGTCACAGACAGAAGGGCAATGGCACTTAGCAATTAAATGAGTTTCCTTTGCCTACTGTTTGCTTTTAAGATTTCAAAACAAACCTCTACTTCTCTCTATTCTGATTTAGTAAATGTTTATTATGTAATTGGAGCTATTTTATGTTATTTTATTCTCTTTAAAACAACTTTAAAATATTATAGGAATGAAAATTGTGCCTACACCATAGAGATGGTGTAAATAATAGTAGAATACCTAACTTTTAATGCTTAATATATCATATGTACTATTTTATAGATTATAAGATGAGACATAAATAGATTAGATGCTTACACAAAGTTATAAAATTATAAGTAGTATTGGGGAAGAAATGTTCCCCTGCTCTCAAAGTTCTTTTGTCTGACCATATAATCAAATAGAGACTTCTGACCAAGATGGAGTTGTAGGTAGATACACTTTGCCTCCTTGCACAACCAAAAGAAGGACAACAACATATTTAAAAACAAAAAACAACCAAAACTGCCAGAAAAGTGAACTGTTTGGAAGTCCAGCAACCAAGGAGTCAAAGATGAAACATCCATCCAGACTGGTAGGAAGGACAGAGATGGAGATGGGCAGCCTGGGCAGAGGGGATGCACCCAGGCAGCGGCTGGAGGACCCAACGGGCAAGGTGGCAGGTGGCAATCCCATATTTGGGTGCAGATAAACCAGGAGGAACAACAGTGGAGTGAGACAGACCTCGTAACCCAGGGTTCCAGCACGGGAAAAAGAGTCTGAACACCTGTGGCTGTAAAAACCTGTGGGGTTTGCAGCAGCAGGAGAAACTCCCAGCCTCATAGGAGAGTTCATTAGAGGAGCCCACAGGGCCCTAGAATGTACACAAACCCACCCACCCAAAGGGACTTATTTAAGACAAAGAAGATCCAAACTATGAACAATAAGATGGCAATGAATACATATATATACCAACAACTGAATCTCAAAAACAAACTAAGCAAACAAGAAGAACAGAGAATAATGGAAACAGGGAGTATTTTGGTTGTTGCCAGATGGGACAGGGTATGTAAGGTGAAGAGGCGAGGGGATTAAGTACAAATAAGTAGTTACAGAATAGCCATGGGGATGTAAAATACAGTGTATGAAATAGAGGAGTCAAAGAACTTTTACCCATAACCTATGGATGTGAACAATGGTGGGAGAATTGCCTGAGGGAGTGGGAGGTGCTGGTGGGAGGGGGACAAAGGGGAAAAATTGGGACAACTTTAATATCATAACCAATAAAATATAATTTAAAAAAAAAGTCAGAGATATCAATCCCTTATCAGATGCATCAGCAAATATGTTCTACCATTCTGTGGGCTGTCTTTTTATTTTGTTGATAGTTCCCTTTGCTGTTCAAAAACTTTTTAGTTTGATATAGTCACATTTATTTATTTTTCTTTTGATTCTCTTAGCTGAGTAGATATATCTGATAAAATGTTGTTATGAGCAATGTGGGAGATTTTGGTGCTTGTGTTTTCATCTACAAATTTTATGTTTTTAGGTCTGACAAGTCTTTGATCCATTTTGAATGTATTCTTGTGTATGGTATATGAAGGTGGTCCAGTTTCATTTTTCTGCATGTATCTGTCCAATTTTCACAACATCATTTACTGAATAAACTACCTTTAGCCCATTGTATGTGCTTGCTTCCTCAATCTTAACTGACTATAAAGGTATGGGTTTATTTCTGGGATCTCTATTCTGCTCCATTGATCTATGTGTCTGTTTTTATGCCAGTACCACACTTCTTGGATTACTGTAGCCTTATCATACAATTTGATATAAGGTAGCATGTTCCCTCCAGTTTTTGTTCTTCCTTCTTAGGATCGCTGTTGCTATGTACGGCCTTTTGTGGTTCCATATAAATTTTTGAAATATTTGTTCTAGATCTGTGAAATATGTCATTGGAATCTTGATAGGAATTTTATTGATCTATAGATTGCTTTGGGTAGTATGAACATTTTAATGATGTTCATTTGTCCTTTCCATGAACACAGTATGTGCTCCCAATTATTTATATCTTCTTCAATTTTTTTCTTCAGTGTATTATAATTTTCTGAGTACAGGTCTTTTATATCCTTGGTTAGGTTTATTCCTAGACACTTATTCTTTTTTGTAGCAATTGTGAATAGGATTATTTTCCTAATTTCCTTTATGTTAGTTCATTATTGGCATATAAAAATGCAACTGATTTCTGGATATTAATTTTGTATTCTGCTACTTTGCTGAATTCATTTATCAGTTCTAGTAGTTTCTTGGTGGACTCTTTGGGGTTTTCTACAAACAGTATCGTGTCACCTGCAAATGACATTTTTCTTCTGCCTTTCTAGTTTGGATGCTTTTTATTTCTTCTTGTATGATTGGGCTAGGACTTCATTGTACTACAAATTTGTACCACATTGAATAAGAGAGTTGAAAGTGGACTTTCTTGTCTTGTTCCTGATCTTAAGGGGAATGCCTGTAGTTTTTGCCCATTGACTATGATGCTGGCAGTAGGTTTGTTATATATGGCCTTTATTATGTTTAGGTATATTCCATCTAATCCAACTTTTCTGAGAGTTTTTATCATAAAAGGGGTTATATCCAAAACTTATAGAGAACTTATAAAACTCAACACCAAAAAAGCAAGCAACCCAATAAAAAAATGGACAAAGGACCTGCATAGACACTTCTCTAAAGAGGACATACAGATAGCCAGTAGACATATGAAAAGAGGCTCAATGTCACTAATCATCAGAGAAATGCAAACTGTGACCACAATGAGATACAATCTCACACCTGTCAGAATAGCTATCATCAACAAATGAACAAACAACAAATGCTATAGAGGATGTGGAGAAAGGGGAATCATTTTGCACAGTTGAGGGGAATGCAGATTTGTGCAGCCACTGTTGAAAACAGTATGGAGATACTGTTAAAAATGGATCTGCCTTTCAACCCAGCTATTCCACTTCTGAGAATATATCCTAAGGAACCCAAAACACTATTTGAAAGAACACAAGCATTCTTATGTTCATTGCAGCATTATTTACAATCACCAAGATATAGAAGCAGCCCATGAGTAGATGAGTGCATAAAACAACTATGGGACACTTACACAATGGAATACTACTCAACCATTATAAAGATGAAAACTTTACTTTTGCAACAGTATGGATAGACCTGGGGAACATTATGCTGAGTGAAATAAGCCAGTCAGAGAAAGACAAATACCATATGATTTCCCTCATATGTGTAATGTAATGAATAAACTGAACTAACAAGCAAAATGAAGACAGTCATAGATAGAGAGCAGGATGACAGATGGGGAGGGGGGAGTTTTGGGGGTGCAGGGATTGAGCAAAATGAAAAAGGGACATGGACATGGACAACAGTGTGGGGATAGCTGGAGGGGAGGGGTAGTAGGGGACTAAATGGTAATGGGAAAAAATACAATTAAAATTAAGTTAAAAAATAGAAAAGTCTGAGAAAAGGGTGTGTTGGAGAAAGGTTCAGGGCTTAAGTCAAGGACAAAATGCTGCTGCTCACTGCTCCTCTGGTTGCAAGTCTTGTGGGGACCCTTAGAGCTTAGGAGAAAGAGAACAGAAATACAAGGCATGGGTAGGATCTAGAGAGAGAATTCCAGGTCCATTGTCTCAAAGCTTTTTATCTTTCTTAGCCAGGCTAGGGAATCTTTCAGGGCCAGGTCTTAACAGGATATTCATGACCTTTTCAGGTGCATCCTTCGATATGCTGATACATCAAAATGTGTGTATAGAGCGGTCAGGGTTATTTTCTGGTTAGTTTTATTTTTAAAGGTCATTTAGGAGAGACCGGGGGTGATGGCCGTCTGCCCTGGGATGGTCTGGAATGCGTGAACTATGCTCCTAAGTGTCCTCGGTTAGGGATGATGAACCTATTGAATTGTTACCTGGCTGTAAATTTCTCAAATTGTTTGGCCTTATTTAATTATTTTGTCTGTTTTCCTGATTTCACTTGTCCAGGAATTTCTTAGCTTCATGCTATCCTGCCTGACTGATGTCTGCTTTGCCTTTTTAGATTGTGTAATTTACCCTCTAGTATGTCTTGTGATTTTTTTCTTCATAAGAGAACAAGATGTACTGGATAGATAGGGCTTTAGTAATGTGAAATGTGGGAGGAGGAGAAACATTCCACAGTGCTGTGCCTAGATCTCAGTCTTCAGTGAGCCTGTGCTTCTGGGTGGTGAACTTCATAAGAGTCTCTCAGTTCCCCCATCTCATCTTCTTAGATGGGGCACAATGGCTAGATTGGGCTGGAATTGGATATTTTCCTTTCCTCATGTAACTTAGGCTCTGATGATACTCCCAGCAGGTTAGGTTGTAGTTAAATATTTCCCCTGAGGGCAAATCTTGTTATGAACAGAATGCTTTGGTTTCTTTCAAAATGGTTTCTTTTTCCCTCCCCCTGTGGTACCCAGGAGGGGATTTTTGTTGATATTTCCCATGGGAACCTGTCTGAACTCCTGGTGATAAACCTCACAATACTGTGGGGGACCCTGATGACTGGCTCTTTGGCTCATGTGTGTGGGATCCCCATCCATGTGTATGTATTAAATTTTGCCATTTTCTCTTACTAATCTGTCTCATGTATATTTGATAGACTATTTTTAAATTATGTTAAAACATTTGTTAATCCACATGGAACAAAATAATAACATATTTTATATTTTCTCATATACAAAAACGTAAATTTTAGGTGAGTAAATAGCATGAAGAGTAACGTGTGTCACTTTTAGAATTAATGGTAGAAGGTAAAATAAATGTATTAAAGAAACATAAAATGTATAATCTCCATAAAAAAACTGACTACACTGAAATTTCAAACTTGACTGCTAAAATGATTTCATACAATGTAAACTTTCTAGCCACAATTAATGTTCAGAAATATTAAGGTTACCTGTAAATCAATGAGATAAAGAAAAGCAATTTAATTAAAACAGAAACAACAATAAGGGCTAGGAATAGACCAACAAAAAAGGGAGAAACAATCAATAAACAGATGGAAATGTGTTTAATGTCTCTAGTAACTACAGAAATAAATAAAACCACAGTAAAATGCCATCTCACATTCAATATTGGAAAACATCTTCTAATTTTTTATTTTATTATACTTTATTGATTATGCTATTACAGTTGTCCTAATTTTTTCCCTTTTGCCCCCCTCCACCCATACCCCACTCCCTCCAGCGATCCCTCCTCCTTTGTCCACATCCATGGGTCATGCATATAAGTTCTTCGGCAACTCCATTTCCTATACTTGTTCTGAACATGCCATGCCTATTCTGTAACTACCAATGTGTATTTCTTCACCCCTTCACCTTTTCCCCCATTCCCTTAGACCCCCTCCCGACTAGCCACCATCCCAATGTTCTGCGTATCTATGATTCTGTTCCTATTTTGCTTGTTTGTTTAGTTTGATTTTTAGATTCAATTGTTGCTAATTATGTATTTATTGCCATTTTAATGTTCATCATTTTGATCTTCTTCTTTTTCTTAAGTAAGTCCCTTTAACATTTCATATAATAATGGCCTGTGATGATGAACTCCTTCAACTTTACCTTGTCTAGGAAGCTCTTTATCTACCTTTCAGTTCAAAATGATAGCTTTGCTGGATAAACAATTCTAGGTTTTAGGTCCTCACTTTTCATCACTTTGAGTACTACTTGCCAATCCCTTCTATTCTGCAAAATTTCTTTTGAGAAATCAACTGACAGTCTTATGGGAATTCTTTGTAGGTAATTTATCTGCTTTCTCTGGCTACTTTTAAGATTCTCTCTTTAACCTTTGACATTTTAATTATAATGTGTCTTGGTGTGGTCCTTTTTGCATCCATCTTGTTTGGGATTCTCCGTGCTTCCTGGGCTTGTATGTTTACTTCCTTCAACAAATTATGGAAATTTTCTTTTATTATTTCTTCAAATAGATTTTCAATTTCTTGTCCTTTCTCTTCTTCTGGCACTCCTATGATGTGAATGTTTGAATACTTAAAGTTGTCCCAGAGGCTGCTTACACTATGCTCATATTTTTGGATTTTTTTCTTCTTGTTCTGATTGGATGTCTTTTGCTTCCTTTATGTTCCAAATCGTTGATGTGATTCTCAGCTTCATCCACTACACTGTTGATTCCTTGTGAATTGTTCCTTATTTCAATTAGTGTCTCCTTCATTTCTGATTGGATCATTTTTATGCTGTTGAAGTATCCACTGAATTTCTTGAGCATCCTTATAACCAGTGATTTGAACTCTGCACCTGATAGAATGCTCATCTCCATTTTGTTTAGCTCTTTATCTGGAGTTTTAATCTGCTCTTTCATTAGGGCCATGTTTCTTTGTCTCATTTTGGCAGCCTCCCTGTGCTTGTTTCTATGTATTAAGTAGAGCTGTTATGATTCCCTGTCTTAGTAGCTTGGCCTAACATAGTAGGTGTCCTATAGAATCCAGTGGCAACGACATCCCCTATCACCCAAGCTGGGTACTCAAGGTCTGCCCTTCACGTGGGCTGAATACTATCTCCTCTTATAGTTGAGTCTTGGTTGCTGTTAGCAGGTCAATGGGAGGGGTTTAACCAGAACAGACAGTTGCTAAGACTAGCTGTGAACACTGGTCACCAACCACCTCCCTCCATGGCCTGTGAAGCTGGTATTGTGGTGGTGCCCCAATGTTGTCCATAACTCTGTTTGCTGGGTATGCAGGCCCTGAGGTTTCCTGGGTGCTGCTGGGCAAGGTCAGCCACCATCTGTGTTCTGCCTGGGACCACTTGGTATAAGCTATAAAGCGATTTGCAGATGGCTTTGCTAGTGTGGGACCTGCAGCCACTTAGCAAGAGGGATGTGACCTGGGCTCAGCTGTTGCTTGTTTGAGTGGATTTAGGAAGGTCTGAAACCTGTGCCTAGCCCAGCCATTCACATGGAAAAGCCACTGTTGCCAGCCTGGGTGAACCTGAAATTTGGATGGGTAATCATCAGAGCTGAGCCTTAGGTAACTGTCAGGGCAGGGTTAACCGTGTGAGCCAGGTAAATGGAGACTCAGATATGGTGCCCCTGCACTCTGGCTCTGTATGGAGGAAGGCTCAGAAAAGGAACAATGGCTGCTCTCTGCAGCTGTGTAGGAAAATGCTTTCCCCCAGTTGTCAACCTGATGTTAGGCACTTCTGTTCCTCCCCATGTGCCAGTGGTGCCCTTTCAAGGTGCTGCTCTGGTAGAGCCCAGAGGGAGTGAGTCTGGGTAAGTCTGTGTGCCAGGCCCTCTAAAAGGAGAGTACTGAAAAATCCCACGGTTTCTTCCGCCAACCCAACCCTCACTGGTTTTTACAGTGAGAAGTTACAGGGACTTATCTTCCTGGCACTGAAACCCTCGGCCGGGATGCCTCACTCCCGAGATATCCTTCTGATTTAATCCACCACACGTGGGTGTGAGACCAGCCCATCCTGTGTCTCCACTCCTCCACCCCTCCTACTCGTCTGGATGAATGTGACTTCTCTAATTTCCTAGTTGTCAGACCTCCTCACAGCTCAGTTTTCTAATGGGCCTGAGTGATAATTGTTCTGTAGTTTAGCTGTAATTTTTCTGTGGTTGTGCAAGGAGGCAAGCTGCATTTACCTACACCTCCATCTTGACTAAAAGTTCAAAACATCTTTTAAATGCCTGGCGTTGAGAGAAATTGAAGAAAAAGGAATTCTCATACATTGCCGAAGGAAGTATAAATTTGTAAAATTTCTTTTGGAAAGCAATTTTGCAGTATCTTGTAAAGTTTGCGGTAGCTCATAAAATTGGAGATGTACATGATCTAAGACTCAGCATTTTCATTCTTAGGCATGTAGCCTAGAGAAACTTACATGTTTATATATAAGACACATATATAGGAATGATTGTTTAAAATAATTTTATAATAATGTTAGGTAACATTATTACACAGCATCATATTCTGCTAAATGTTTCACCCATGTTAACTCTTTTAGGTTTCAAAACAGCTCTCTAAGGTAGATGATAATTATATCCCTTTTTATAGGTGATACTCTTGAGACACAGAAAGAATAAGGAGTTTGCCATATTCACAAAGCTAATAAGCATTAGAACAAGAATTTTAAAAGAGGTAGCCTAGCTCTGGGGCCAACCCTTCTGGCCTATTGCTATTTTTATTTGTCAAGCATAAAGGGAAATATTTAGAAGCAATGTAAATATTCATCAACGAGGGAATAAATAAGTATAGTCATATAACAGAAAACTTTACAGTGGCTTATCTATCAACAGGGGTATAACAAATCATAATTCCAAGTAAAAGAGAAGTTACAGATGAATATATCAATTTGATGACATCTATATACTAGAAGCATGTTAGAGTGATATTTCCAGTTGGGGAAACCCACCTACCCCCAACCCTACCATCTTATTCATGATTAAGGATATTTTACACATGGATTCCTAAGGTTGAGACTCATCAGAACCTGAGCTCTGCAATGCTTGCCAGGGTTGCCAGACCAAAAGTGGCGTCCCACCTTAGTCACACTCAGTGGTGGACCAGGTCTTTGCACACTCCATTGTTTGTGGCCCTGATTTCTACTACAGTTATCATGGTGAATTTTTTTAGGTAGTGTCTAGTGTCCTTTGACTTCGAAAGACCAGAGTAAGGACCAACTTCAACCAACTTCAACCAACAGAGTATTTATAACAAAACTCTACTGTAAAAGAAATAATTCTTACATCCTTTATTCCGAAAGGCTCCTCAGGTTTTATGCAATTTTTTCCATGTTTGTTTTTGGGAGACTTTGAGCTCTTCCTACCAAAAATAGTAAGGGGATAGTCTTTATGAGGAAACAATGACACTAGGAACAACGAAGTCTTTATCGCCTTAGATTCACATGACTAAAATAAATCATTTAAGTGATTCCAAACAGACAAGACCTACCCCAGAATAACCCACTCTCTACCCCAAGACCAAGGAGCTATTGACAACTTAGAAAGAGCTGCATTGATTGCTCAGATCCTGACTAATCAGGTTCCCACCAATATGTTTATTGCAATTTAAATGCTCACTTTAAGACAACCTGAGTGTGTGCATGGTGACATTTTGACTTGTCCTTTCAAGTCACCTGAGCCTTAAAAGGGGTAATTTTTACTGAGGTATAAAAGGCATTTTAACAGGAATTTAAAACATTAAGTGAAATACATCCTGCTTCCACAGTTCAGTTTCAAGCATCTGTGAGCATGTGGGTGAGTTGCCCCTCACTCCCTTTTTCTTTAAGGCTTTGAACTTTGCTTATGTCTAAATCTAAAGACATTCTGTCCCTGATATATTTCATTTTGCACAATTAATTCAAACTCCTTCATTTCAAAATATATCATTTCTACCTAAACAAGATTTATTTTCATATCGTAAATAAGTACCTAACATTTATCTATTATAATAATTTTTTAATGTATTCATTTCTTTATATAGCAGTTTAAAAGGCAAAGTAGTAATGGTTTAATCTTCACTTACACAATTTTATAGAAAACTATTCTTTTCCTCTGTGTCTTTCTGTGTTGAGATAGGATGTTAAGATGTAAAATAACATTGTTTATTAATATCATGTTATCAGGAAATATAACTTAACCTAACATTTTAAAAGCAAATATTCCATCAGAAATGTATCCCTCTTAAATAATACAGGCTTACTTCATAAGTCAACATAATTAAAACAATAGTAAGTAATCTTATAGGAAGATAAACTGTATGTATTTTTTAAGAAGGCTAAAGGGAGGCTTATTTTTTTGAGGATGAATGTAGATTATGTGCCCTATACAGTTTAGTATCTTTCCACAAATACTTCTAATTCCATTATGACTGTGACACGCTTTATTTTACTGATGAAAGAAGTGAGGTAAACTCCCCCTTTCCATTTCCTTTAGATCTTAAGAATCACACACAGAATTTTTTTGGGGAAGTCAAACCTTTATTATTCTGCAAACAACCTCCCTGAGAGCTTTAATGATTCTGATACAGGTTCTGCCACAAACCTGACATCATGTGTTTGGCAGATGATACCAAGATTTAACCCGAGTGCATAGCCGTTTGTGTTAGAAGTGCTCGTACCTAAGAATCACATGGTTTTATTATAGGAACATTAGTGTTCAGCAAGCCCTAGATAGAATTGTGACTTAAAAATGTATTGTCAAGTGCCAAGTATATGTGAGGCACTCACTAGAAGTTGAGAAAACAAAAGACTAATAAATTAATGAAGTCTAAAAAATTGATTGCTTAAGTCTTTGACTGAAGGCATCTTAGTTTTGTGAAGGAACAAGTGTAGGTAAATAAGTATAAAAGAGTAAAATATTAAGCATAACGGTGGATAAAATTTTGTATGCCATAAAGTCACTATGATGGAATGTATTATTGTGCATAAATAAATGTTCACTCTCCTTTCCAGTCAGGGCAAGGAAATCATAACTTCCCTAACCAACTGATGTCATGAGTGACCTTATGACCTCACTGGCTAGTGAAATAGGAGGCTAAATGATATGTTTAAGGGGCAGAAAGTTTGAAGCCAATGTGTGGTTTATCATGGTCTCTTTCTGGCACTTTGACTGTTAATGTTTCTGCTAGAGGCAGCAATATAATCCTGGATCCTAAAGTAAAAACTACTCCAAGAAGAGTCATAACTGGCCAAAAGTGAATATGTAATGCAATGATGAACCTTTGTTAACAAGCCGCTGAGACCTGGAGGGTGCTTGTTGCTGCAGCATAAGTTATCCTATCTAGACTCACACAGTCTCTTAGAATTGTACAGCAAGTTTCAAGAAAATGCTCTAATAAGACCAGGCGAAGTGAGATTGAAAAGTCCAAAGTTATAGATGGTTCCACAGCTTCACTAAGGGGACCACACGGCTTCACTTGAGATTCAAGGCATTCCCTTGCTGTTACTAAAGTGAGCCAACACTATTGAAAGCAAAAGTGGGAAGGAGGAGTGGGAGATAAGAAAAAACACGAAAACCACAAAAGGTAAAGTGTGAGACTAGTGTGGGAGCAGGTACTGGACTGTAAGACTATACTTCTCAGAAATTATCAAAACTCAGGGTAAGAAATTTGAGTTTTACCGACCTTGAAATTAACTTTGGTACCAAGTATAATGATACCATTGAGCACCAGGTTACTGACATATAGTTACTCTGCGGCATAAATATTTCTATCATAAAATGAGGCATAAAACTGATATGGAGGATAAACAAAAAAAAAAAATCGGAGGAAGGTGACAGACCTTCAGTGTCTCATTTTCTCTACTCACTCACATATTCATCACATCCCTGCTCATTGACTGATTCCTGCGATTTGTGTTGGCAAGCTGCCTCATTTGAGGTGTATGAATTGGTTAATGTTCCTCTAGGGCTTGAGGAACTTAAAATTTATCAAATATATGACAATTTGGATAGAATTACTCTGGGGTGGGGCCTGGGCACATTTCCAGCTTCTCCAAATGATGGATGGTAAACTACAGTCAAAATTAAAAGCCATTGCAATATAGGGGTAAAAAGCTACTTACAGGAAATACGTATTTCAGTGTAGCCCTTTAGAGATAATGCATACATTTATTTATCCTTATCACTTTAGTAACTAGTGGTGGAAATTTTAGGGTGAAAAATGGGAGATGGGCAATAATGACCTGTGATGCTGCTTACGAATAATATAGGATAGTAACTCATCAAATACCACAGACGTTTGCTCATTCCACAAAACACATGCATTGCGATATGTTCCTGGCACTGAGATAGCACAGTTTTAATCCCTGTGAGCCATTTTAGAGTTCCTAGTCTTTTTTTGGTTTTGGTTTATTCAGTATGCTATTACAATTGTCCCATTTTCCCCCCTTTTATCCCCTCTGCCCTGCACCCCATCTCATCATCTCCAACCTCTTAGTCCACGTTCATGGGCTGCACACACCAGTTCTTTGGTTTCTTAGTTTCCCACACTACTCCCAGCCTCCCCGTGTACACTTTTCTTTTTTTGTCAACATTTTCCCACCACCAGTTTCCCCAACCGCACCCACCCCCACCTCCCACCCTCAATCCTTCCCCCATTTGGCTTTGTCCATGGGTCCTTTATGCATGTTCCTTGATAACCCTTCCCCTCCCTTTCCCTTGTCATCCCCCACCCTCCTCCTCTCTGCTAACTGTCAGTTTGTTTTTTATTTCAATGTTGCTGGTTATATTTTGCTTGCTTGTTTGTTTTGTTGATTAGCTTCCACTTATAGGTAAGATCATATGCTATCTGTCTTTCACCGCCTGGCTTATTTCACTTAACGCAATACTCTCCAGTTCCATCCATGCTGTTGCTAAGGGTAGTAGCTCCTTCTTCCTTTTTGCTGCATAGTATTCCATTGTGCAAATGTACCATAGTTCTTTGATCCATTCATTTACTATTGAGCACTTAGGATGCTTCCAATTCTTGGCTATTATAAATTGTGCTGCTATGAACATTGGGGTGCATAGGTTCTTTTGAATTGGTGTTTCAGGATTCTTAGGGTATAATCCCAACAGTGGAATTGCTGGGTCAAAAGGCAGTTCTATTGTTAATTTTTTGAGGAAATTCCAAACTTTTCCAGTTTTTCCCACCAGTGGCTGCACCACAGTGGCTGCACCACAGTGGCTGCACCACAGTGGCTGCACCAGTCTGCTTTCCCACCATCATTGCCCTAGGATTCTTTTTTCTCCACATCCTTGCCAGCACTTGTTGTTTGTTGATTTGTATGATGGCCATTCTGGCTGGTGTGAAGTGGTATGTCACTGTGGTTTTAATTTGCATCTGTCTGATGGCTAGTGATGCTAAGCATCCTTTTATATGTCTCTGGGCCCTGTGTATGTCCTCCTTGGAGAAGTGTCTGTTCAGGTCCTTTACCCATTTGTTAATTGGATTGTCTTCCTAGAGTGGAGTCATGTGAGTTCTTTATATATTTTGGAGATCAAACCCTTGTCCGAGGTATCATTGGCAAATATATTTTCCCATACGGTTGGTTCCCTTCTCATTTTACTGATGTTTTCTTTATCCATGCAGAAGCCTCTTATTTTGATGACATCTCATTTGCTTATTCTTTCTTTTATGTCCCTTGCTCTA
>PVJD01008545.1:0-32371 GCA_004026545.1 Mormoops blainvillei
TTAGAAGGAATCCAACGTGGATTAGATCACACAGAAAGAAGGATCAAGGACCTGGAAGATAGACTAGTAGAAACCAACCAATCAGAACAACAGAAAGAAAAAAGGAATCCCACAAGCTGAGGATGGTTTAAGGGACTCCCAGCATACCATCAAGAGCTCAAACGTTTGCATTACAGGGGTCCCAAAGGAATGGAAACTTGAAAGAAATAATAACAGAAGACTATCCTAACCTGGGAAACCAGGGAGACACACAGGACCAGGAATCCCAGGGAGCCCCAGGCAAGGTGACCCCAAGGAGTTCCACACCAAGACACGGAGCCGTCAAAACAGAGTCATTCAACGCCTTTGTGAATCCATCAGACAGGCCGAAACCACCTTCCGCTCCCTGAGAAAGTTGAGTTAGCAGGAGCACCAAAGCGTGCTATCTAGGGAGAAAAAAAAACACGCCCATCTATCTTTTCACTCGCACTCCAGCAGAACTCCAAGGAGCACCCTGCGATAACAGTGATGAATCTCCTCTCAATAACTAACGGGAGTTAGCGGAAGCCTCTCGGGTCAGGGAACGTGGAAAACTGCATCCCACACCAGGCACGGCTCAGCACTGGGCGAGCCCCCAGCCTCTCAGGGCTCTGGCTTCTCCATCCGTAAAGCAAAACCGGGGACTCGGTCGTCCTTTTCCAACTTCCTGCGGTCCTAGGGCGGTTGGAAGGAACTGGAGCAGGTGGGGTCCCAGGTCCCGCGCCTGTGTCAGCCCTGGGCTTGTCTGTTACATACTGAACTTCTGGGCCAGGCTTTCCATGAAAGAGCGTCATTGCTTACAATAAGTTAGAGAATAAAATAAAACTGGAAACCACTGAACTTGGTGGCTTCCAGAGTAAATTCTAAAAAAAAAAAAAATTGGAAAAGGAAAAATAATGGTTCTTAGATCTGTGCACGGACACCACACACGAAGGAGCACTGTAGCAGTGCCGGGTTCTGCAGTCACATCGTCAGGCCGTCCGATCACTTCACAGCGCCCAGTGCCACGTTCCTTAGGGGATGTTTATATCCCACCTCCTCCATCTTCACCCCCAGGCACTGGATGTATGCGTAGTTGCTTAAAAATATCAACCCTATAATACATAAAACTGTAATTTGGTTTACTACTCATTAATCCATATTTTATATTTAAGAAAAAAATATGCTCACGTGGGGATCTTGTTAAAAGTGCGGATCCTCTGTCCCGTCCCCAAAGGTTCTGTTTTAGAATCAGGGGGTGAGGACTTGGAACCTGCCATTGAAGAAGCCTCCCTGCCTATGGAGATCCCACCCTGAGAAACGCCACCTGTGTCAGGTTGGGCCCCCCAGAGGCAGACCCTGGGATCAGGTTTGGGTATAAGTGATTGATAAAGGAATTGCTCCCAGGAGAGACTGTCAAGAAAGAATGAGGACAGGATGGGGAAAAACATAGAGTGGTATATTTCGCCAGGTGAAGGCCAGCTTTATTCCAATGTTGCAGAGAGAAGCCTGAGGACGTATTCCTGCAGGACTCAAGGGCTCCGGGTTTCCACACACCTGCCCCACTGCGTCATTAGCTAAGGGCTGACCCGCAGGTGATGCAAATATCCAGGTATCACCAGCTCTCTGCATTTCGGGGTGAAACAGCTTTGCAGTCTGAGGGTGGCTGTCACGAGAGAGCATCGGGATGGGGGAGGCCAGGAGAGAGACACCACTCACTGCAGCCTATCAAGCAGGTCAGGCTTAGGAGGCCAAGTTTAACGACACACTCAGTCCAAGATGCTCCACCGCTGAAAAACCAGGGCCGACAAACATGAGACAGACATGAAAGCCCAAGGAGATTTATGATGAGCGTGGGTGAATGACTAAGGAATGCCCAAGAGGAAAATGCTTCTGAACTCACGCTTCAGTAATCTCACGGCCAGTCAAAGGTCCGTCACATAGGACACCGTGATTCCAAAAGAATATTTTCTACCTCATTGGCATTAAATTTCTTTCTGACACTCTTGGGGGCTGGGGGGGTGGCTTTATGGGATAACTTTCCCTTTCACAGCCAGTTTCCACTTGAAGCGTTTGGCTGTTAACTCAGCCCTCTCCATCCACCTCGACCCTCCTCTTTCGAGGCGCTTTTATATTTCTACATTTCTGATGGTTATACATGCCCTTCTTGTCTCTGGTGCTGACCATAAATTCCTGGAGGGTGAAGGCCATTCCTAAACACCAATACACTCCAGCACCTTCAGTCAGGATCTTCAGGGACCCTGAGCAGGTAACCCAAGTTTGCAGGTTGTCTGACCTATCCACAGTCCAAACTTTTACTTCGACAGTTCCACGCAAGCAGACTACTCCTCACCTTCCATTCTATCGGATTCCTGGGGTTAATCAACCGAGCAATCCCTTAGGTGATTAATCCTAAATCCTTAGGTAATTAATCAACCAACTCTTTATTGAGCATCTAGCCTGTACCCACCTCAACGTTGGGACGCTTACAAAGCGGTATCAGATACAGTTCAAGCACTCGGGGTCTTAAACTCTTCGGGAGGGACAATGTTTTACACATATGAATCGAGAAAAAGGATAATATAGCAATATAATGAAGTGCTCAAATGGTAGAGAATTGTGTCAAAAGTTCATGGTAAAGTACAGGCCTTCAAAGTAAAAGGAGTTAGGGCAGGTCTCCTGCCATGTCAGCTCCAATCAGTTAGTAGTAGTTGCCGAGAGGATCGTCTCAGAAAGTCTTGGCCCGAATCTGAGCTCAAAAGCCATGCCTGTCAGGGCAAGAAATGACAAGAGTTTGCACAGTGTGGCAGATTTTACATCTCTGCAAACAGTGCTCACTTCTCTGTCGAGAATAAGGTAGTAGAGGAGCGCTTTCGGAATGCAGCAACCAAAGGCAACTCCGCCGCCATTTTTTTTTTTTTTTAATTACATTTCCTAGGAACAAGCTGGCTCTTCCCAAAATGCAACAGTCACTTCACTCACAGAGCCCAGTTCCCTGCTTCTCTTCCTTTCCACACAAATTTGCTGAATCAGATCTCCTCCTGGCGGGTACCTACATCTAAATCTACGCTGGACAGAGAACTTGCAGAGGAGCAGGAAAGGAGAGGGGAAACTGATCTGAGTTCAAGGTCAGCGGGGAAATGCATGTAGGGGAGTCCCTTCGTTCACCAGGACGACGGTGAGACCGAAGTGCTCTCTGCACACCACTGGGTAATGAGCGTTTTAGGGGATGAAGCATACTGTCACTAGGTTTGGCTGTCTTCCGGTTGGGCGGACCCTTGGAAGGTAAGAATGCAGAAAAAAGACACTGAATTTGCCAACGAAGAAGGGTTAGGTTCCAATGATCATTCTAGCACTTTCTTGTGTGAAACTTTGATCATTACTTAAGACCGAGGTGCCCCGCCTGAAAGGTAGCAGCAGTTTTCACTGTTTGGGGCTGACATCCTTGGCCCCTCTTTCTGGTGAGAGAGCCCAGAACATACTTCAGGTCGCCACCCTCCCTCAGTGTCAGGCCTGTGATTGGACGGAGATGGACCGTCCCTACTTCCCGCACGGAGGGAAGGCCTGTGAATGGGTTAAACCCATTCTTTTGATGATTGATTAAAAGCTGGGCACAAACAGAGGCATGTTAGTAAATGTTTAACCACCGGCTCTGTGAATAACAAAAGTGTTGATTTGTAGCAATTGACAGTCTCTGTGGTACAAATACTCCCACTGTGGCTGATTTTGAGCGACCCACAAGGTGTCCCTGAACTTGGAAGTGGGATGAGATTCACACCACGTGAGCTGGCCCCAGCACACCGCGGCCACAATCCAATAGAAGTAAAAGTCCCTCTGGGTCAGCAAGGGCACGAAGACTCCCCCCGCTTGGCTTGGTTTCACGAGGACGTAAAGGCTGGGACTAGCAGGACCGTTGGCCGCCAAGAGCCTCCCCAGAACTGGAGGCTCCTCAGGGAAGGCGTCTGGGTCCTACCCCCCGGGTCTTGGGTCGTTCCACATCTAAAGCCCTTTCTACCTACGACTTCACTTTTTTTCCCCAAGCCATGTTGAATCAGGTTTAAAATGTCACTTAAAAACAAACGAAAGCCAAGGGTACACTCTAGGTGCCACGTGGGTGACATTTTAGCAGCCCTCTCCCCTGACTCCTGGAGGAGTCTGTGCACACGCGCGTGTGCACGTGCAGGTACACACCAAGAGTCCAAAGCCACTGTGAGTTTCCTATCAGTTGAAGGTGGTGTTTCTTGTGAACCACAGGGTCTTCACCGACACACAAGGGCTTAGGCTTATGAATTCCCAAATCCTGCTTTTCACACCCCAAGAGATTATCTGTCAGTTTGGAGGCAGTACCCGTTGCCACAATAATGCTGCGTAATTAAAAACCACAAAAGCTCTGTGCCGTACAACAATAAACTTTTACTGAGCCAGCACGTCCACAGGATCGCACTGATCGGGGTCAGGCTTGGCTGATCTTGGGTGGGCTCACTCACATGCCCGGGGTGACGGGCCTTCGTCCCGTCTAAGAGACGTGTCAGCTGAGATGCGTGGGGGAAATCCAGTCTATTTCATGGGTCTCTCATCACCCGTGATGAACACATATGTTCGCGTGGCCACGGAAAAAGGTAAGAGGTAACAAGTCCAATTGCTCACGTGATACTCTAGCCTCTGTGGGCATCAGAGTTGCTAACATCCCATTGGCCAAAGCAAGTTAGATGGCAGATTCCAGACTGCGAGCAGGAGAGCGTGACAAAGTCACATGGCAAATGGTGGGGGTGGAGAACTGGGCCCCTAATGCAATCAACCTACCGTGAGGGTTATAACAACCTGTAATTAAAAAGGCAGGGAAAGGACCAGTAGATACAGTCATGTGATCTACCAGCCACCCTTCTAAAGCTCTCAGCAAGCCTTGAACACTGATAGGAGGAGGGGTTATATTATTTTTTAAAGTGAGCTGGCTGAGAAGCCAGCATTTCCCAAGGCTGCCCTGCTCCACTCAGAATAAAGACGTGGGCAGTAGGTCACGCTTGGATGCCTCAGACCATCTGCCAACAAAAACAGAAAAAAAAATTAATTATGAATGGTGTCTTCCCATGCTAATCATTTATTGTAAAGGATTTCTCCAGCTTGTTTATAATAGCTGTTGCCTGAGGGTGCCCCGCTGTATAAATTGTCTGATTACAGGATACAGAGCACTTCTTAATAGGCCTCAGCTGATTAGGAGAAGGGACAGAAATTAAAGAGGCCATTTCCCTTTAGGTATGCAAATACCTCCCAGAACAAAAGACAAAGATATGATAGATCAAGATGAAACACACCCTCTTTTCTTTTTACCTTAAATTATGTACCAGGCGAGGAGCAAGCTTCGTTGCACGTGTCAGCGGAGATGTGAATGGTCTAGTAATTGAAACAATACCAGTGCCAGGAAAGCATGTTGGATGTTGAGCTGAACGGGCTCCCGGGCTGCCCCGCAGTAAGTGGTGCTGTGCGCTTGGCTCCCTGGGTAAGGGGTCACCGCTGACTTCGGGGTAATTTGACTCTGCCTCGTTGAGCTAAATTTGTTTGTATCACATTGGTCTTCTCATTTCTGAAGCCAGGATTTACATGTCAACATCTGGCAGGGCGGGTCGTTGGAAAGGCAGACCAAATGTGTTTGAAAAACAGTAAAAAACATAGAAGTACACACAGTCATTTCTTCTTGGGCACATGCAGATTCACACACGCACACACGCAGCTCACGGACGCAGGCACACACATGGACGCAGAACCTTCTGCGCCTACGAATATTTTTTCCTCTTGAAATGTTTCTTGGTGCTTTGAAAGCATTTCACTTTTGTGGGGAGCGGGGACCTCACAGGCCTCTCCTCTCGACCAACTTGCAGGACATAAAAACAGTGAGGGTGGCTGCTGGAGAGTTGACCCAGAGACAATGTGGTCAGAGAGTCGCTCTGGGGTTTCAGGACCTCAGTTCTAGTTTTGACTTCACCTTGGACTGGGAGTCCAAGGATCAGTTCCTTCTCCTGAGCCTCTCTGTCCTCAAGCTAAATTAAAGGGGTTGTACCAGCTGGTCTAACTGCCGGCTACGCGTTGCAAAGAGCAATCAAGCCACAGCATCTAAATAAGACTTTCCTTAGACAGTTTCTGAATCTTAAAGTAATTTTGAGTGAGACCTGCTAGAATTCCTGACACAGTCCAGAGGCCCGTGGAGTCCATAATACAGAATATTTGCAAATGGGGTTACTCAGAAAGCTGGAGATCGATAGGTACTGTATCTGCGAGGCAGCTTCCGGCTCTTAAGTTCAAGGTAAACCTTCAACAAATACATAAATAGATGGATGGATAGGTAATAAAGCAAGCATTGCAACATGTCAATGACAGAATCTAGGTGGTGGGTATATGGTGTTTATTACAAAATTCTTCCGACTTTGCTACGTGCCTTGGAAATATTCATAACCAAATATTGGAAAAAATTAAACCTTGACGTCAGTAGTTTAAGGGCTCAAGTCCTTGCTAAACACAGTGAGGAATTCTGTGCTGTAGGTCTTTCTCAGGCGGCGCCGTGCCATCCCATTTGCTAGACCGTCACTTTGAACGGTGGTTCCTCCAAAAAGCAATTTTCCGAGGCTATCGGAAACGCCTAAGGTTGACAAGGGGGTGAGAGATATTCCAGAGGCGTGTCAAAATGCTAAGTGCAAAGAGCAAAGGCATTCCAGTGACCACATACTTACTTGCCTGCTGGTGACCTCACTTGACCCCATGAGAGGAGCAGAAGGGGCAAAAGCACGACCATCCTCCAGGCAAGAAGAGGGAAGCCCTAGGAAGTGAGTGCCCTCCCCAGGGTCAGGCAAGAACATGGGAGAGTCAGGGTTTGAATTTGGGTCACTGAATTCAAACTCTTGCATTTTTTAGTCCGATATTAATAGCTCAGGCTTTTCTGAGTTTTCCTATGTGCCAAGCTCTGTTGCAAATGCATTTCATGAACCAACTCATCGTCCCCCTCCTAACAACTCCATGAAGTAGGAACTAATTATCATCATTTGACAGGAGAAAATGGAGGCTCAGAGAGGTTAAAGAGCTTGCCCGGGGTCACCCAGCCAGAAAGGTGAAGCTAGAGGGAAGCCTCCTGGTGAGTCCCAAGCATCCCAGCCCTGAGAAAAAGTCGGCGCACATACCAGCCCTACCGGTTCTGTTTCTCGGGAGCGGCCCGCCGAATACACTTCCCTACTCTTACACGGGTCTCTCTTGGGATAAACTCTTAAACAAATTCCTTGCACTTGAATCCTGGTCTCAGCATCGACCTCCAGGGTGACCTAAATGAGACAGGCCCTGAACATCTCACTGAGAAAAGACGCGCCGACTCCAGGGTGCAGGTGGGGTGGCCCTGTGCGCAAAATTAGTAACTGAGCACTTCCTGTGCGCTTTCTCCGCGTCGCTTGGCCGAGCGTACAGTGTGTCAACCAATCCTTACTATGACTCGGTACAGGCAGGGGCGGGACTGCCACCCCCGTTTACAGGTGAGAAGAGCAACGCCAAGAGGTTAATACGGGATTCGACTGAAAAATGGCTGGCTGGATCCAGAGCTCGCACCAACCAGTAATCCGCTCCTCTCCAGTCCCCCACAATAATTCCTCAAGCGAATAAAACAGGAACTTCCCTCCGACCCAGCAGCGGGACCCACTCTCCTGGAGGTCCGGGCTCCCAAAGGACCACCAGGTGTAACTGACGGTGATGTCGCCTCCGGTCCGCTTTTCCTGTGACAGGCCAACCTATCAGCTGCTGGGGGCAAAAGGTCCTGTTTCTAAAGAAAGTGTGTCTTGGAAGAAAAAAAAAAAAAAGTGTGGAAGGGAGAGAAAAGAGGAGGGGGCGGGAGTTAAGCCGAAGGTACAAAAAAGGACTTCAGGAGTCTTCTTGGAAAGCAAACAGCTTTTGCAAAGCAGCATTTTGATGAGTTAAGTGCAAATGAATCAGGAATAATGAGAAACACATGGGCTAAATTTTCCTTAAAATATACGAGTTTAAAAATTAAGAGGAAAAAGTGCTTGGGGAAAATGTGTTTTAAGTTTCAGACAAACTAAAAACATTCACAAAATGGGTCGGGATATTTGTTGAGCCCACAAAATGACTAGGTTGGTCCATCCGGGCAGATAGAGTGATAAAGAGACATAAACAGTGGAGGGGACACGTTGGACCGGCCTGGGACAGAGCATCATGACAGGGCTGATCTAGGCTTCCAGAAAGCTGTAAATTAGGGATTTAGAGCAATATTGCTTTTCTTTCATTTATTTTTCCAAGTAACACAAGGCCCCGCACTCTGAATGTAATACTAATGAATCGATAATAGAGTCAGTTCAAAGCTGTTTACCGAGAATACAAAATGTATTTGGTGTTGTTTGAAAACTCCTTCAAAATCTGTACGAACAACGGCGGCAAGAAACTAGGAAGATGTGCGGGGATTCTGGAAGCTAGCAGAACACATCGGCTGAAGGGACTCAAGCTGTTGTTGCCAGCTTGTGGGTGGCAAAAATGACATGTGTCAACGAGGGCAGATCACAGAGGCCAAAACTCCCCGTTGCCTGCACAGCAATCCGGCCAGGGACTCCGAGCAGGACTGCCGCCGGTAACTCCGCCAGAGGCTCTGATACTTTTAAGCGTTGGGGGACAGCATCTCCCACTCTCCATGTCGAAGGGGCTCCAGGATACTTTCCACTGGTTTCCATTCACACTCTCAGAAAAAAATGGCCAAAGTTCCATTTTTTGAGTTGAGCCAGTAAAACTTTCGGGGACAAGAAAAAAAATGGAGTTTGGGGAAATATTTATTTTTAAGGAAGCAACGCTGTTGTCCAGGACTGCCTCCCAAAGAGCTGTACAAGGTCGAGAGCTCTCAGCCGTAATACCGGGTCTAGAGGAGCAAGCAGAACAGACACAACAGCCCAGAAAGAGCAGGAACACTTGACCTTGAAATTGGCTTTGCTCATCCCGAAGATGAACCTCGGATAGCCGCTACTCTTTGCACAAAGAACAAAAGGTTCTTTAGTGGCTACCTGGAGCCTCATCCCCTCCCTCTTCTGTTCTTCCAAACGGCAGCCTGCAGGGAGACCTGATGGCGTCACCCTATTGGTTGACACCACCCTATTTCCTCAAAGGGCCAAGGGAAAGCCAAGCACTTGACCTAGGAACAGGTACCGCTGTGGAGGAATGTACCGAATACTGGGGTTTCCAGCTGTGAAGACAGCCCAGCAATGGGTGCCAAGAAGTTCTGAAAAAGAGACCCCACGCGCCACGCTGGGCAATGCAGAAACATATTCTGCACTTGCTGGGTGCTGTCCTGCACCAAGACCAACGAAGTTACTGTTGTGGACACAGAGACTTACGGAATTTAAAGAATATGGCCTTCGGAGTCCAAGTGGTGTCAGTCCTCTTTAATATCTAGAACTTCTTTGGGAAGTAAAAGACAATTGTAGCTGAAATAAAAACCCAGAGGGGAGAGGGTGATGGCCTTGTCCTCACACTCTCTCTGCTTAAGATATTCAAAGAAAACCAATGCAAATCTAACAATTTGGGGGAGAAAATGGGAGGAAAATTCTTCTGTGGGAAAGGAAAGAAAAACGGTCTTTTTGAGGCTCCTTTGAAAGGAAAGAACCTCAATTTTAGAGGCAACCAGCTCATTCTATTCCGACAAGAGCAAGCTGATGAACTCTTCTGAGCCTCAGTTTTCTCATCAATAAAACGTGGGCTGGTCGGCAGGGTGTCGTAAGGGCCGGAAGTGAAGTAGCGGGTGTGTCTGGCCCATGTTAGATGAGCAGGACTTGCAAGCCGCTTGCAGCACCCTTGATAAATACGAGACAGAGAGCATGAAGCTAACAGAGAGCATGAAGGTGTCAGCTCCACGGAAGCAGGGTGTTTCGGTTCCCATCTGTCTGCCGACGAGCACCAGTGGGGGAGCCCCCTGAATGTTCTCCGAGTGTCAGCAGAGCAGCATGAGCCTCCTGCACAGTGACAATTCTGTGGAGGTGGAGTGACATTTCTGAAATGCCTTGATTGGCACCTTCAGTCTGTCTCATTAAGGGAATGCAGGAGCCCTCCTGTAGATCACCCACTTAAAACACACACAGGGTTGGGCTCCATCAGGAATGGAAATAATTCTCAAGATGCATTCTGGGAGTCACTCAGGAGGGCACCCTGCTCCTTCCTTGCAGGAGTGGCGCTGCCACGGCTGACCAGGGCATAAGGCATGTGGTGCTTCCCCCAGGAAAGCCACGTGGAAAGTCAAGACCACGTGTATCTGGGAATTCCATCAGCAGTCCAGGATGGATGATTTCCGAGGAATTACTTATCTTGATGCATCTCTATGCATCTCTATGCACTAGTCGTGCATCTTGATGGCCGCATCTCTTAAAATACGTTCTATAGGTCTTTAGAGATGTTCATATTTAGTTAATACGTAGTTCTGTGGTCAAGTTCCTTTGAAAAACACACAAACATTGCAAAATGGGCTTCCTTTGGAGATACCGTCCTAGTTCACGTACAGACTCTTGGGAGAACCTGGCCACCTTGCAGAGGGGATGCAGCTTGGAGCTCTTTCCACGTTTACTTGATCACAGATCCCTTCTGTGGGGGGTTGTGTCGGGGGCCTCAAGGTGCTCAGACCCTTGGAGAGGGCTGGTGCAAGCAGTGCCAATCGTCAGCCCATTGTTCCTTCTCCTTCTAGGCTCTTGCGCAGAAATTTTTTATTTAATTCTCTTTTGTGGTCACTTTTTGCTTTTTTTATACCTCTAGTTCCCCGACTGGCTGCACATCTGAGTCATCAAGGCGTGATGAAAACAACAACAGTGATTTAAATTCTGGGGCCCCATCCCAGATCTCCCAGAGACAGCAGCCTATGGGTCTGGACTTTCAAAATCCTCCACCGGGCAGCTGGGGGCAGCTAACCAAGACCTGACACTTGGGAGTCACTCCTCTCCCCTGCCTCTTGGAGACCATCTTCCATCTTCTTGTCATCGCAGACTTTACAGCCAGTGACATGAGTCTTATCTAAAAGGGAAACCAGGCTGCGACGGCGGTAGCCCGAAGGGGATTTTGAAACCTGCAGCAAAAGACATATTTTCTTTCCACTCCCTAGACACAAGTAAGGGCAATCATTGACTTTCCCTAAAATCCATTAATTCTATATTTAGGAAACTAAAAGGAAAGGGGAAAAAAAAACCCAACCACAACCTCACACACGACGGAAAAGATTGTAGATTCCCAGTGGCTATATTGGCAAGATGCAGAATGAGCGGCTTTCTGCGGGGAGTTACCGTTCTCCTATTGGCCTTTCCTTTTCTAAAGGGGGCGAGTTAATTTACCTTGGACCCGCATTCCTGCAGACAGAGCGGAGATCTGGTATCTTCATCACCACTAGAGGCTGAGAAGCCTGGACATGCCAAGTCTCATGGATGCCTGCGAGCAGTTTTAAAAGGTTTTGGTTAGCTCCAATTTTATTAGAATGAAAGCTTTTCACAAGTAAGAGGTTTTATGGGAGTTATTTTTAAAGTAATGTGTTTTTATTGGTTTCTGGTAAGATCAGTGAAATCACATGGCATTTTTAAAGAATTTTAAACCAAAAAAAGATGTTCAAACAACTTGCCTGAAACACAAAAGCCAGGAAAGTCAGAATAAGATATTTGAACACAAGAGGGTTAATCTGGAGATACAAATAGTTCCGACAAAGCAGAAGAAAGGAGGCCAAGGAGAGCTGCAAACCAGGATCAAGAGGAACCGAGTTCAGCCTCTCCACTGTCACTCACGCACTGAGGTGGACTTGCATTGTTCTTTGACTCAGTTGCTCCCACAGATGTGGGAGCACGACTTGTTGTGCATAACAATTCTAATTAGAGAAGAGAACACAGTCTTAGCTACCTGGACCTCCAAAGAATAAATCAAATGACACACAAAAACCCCAGCTGAGTGATGGGGCTATCAGACGCCGAGGTCACCGAGGATCCCAGGTAGAATTCTGCTTTCTCCTGTCCCACCTCTTTCTCCTTGGTCTCCTCCATCATTAATTATTGTCGTCTTTCCTGATTTTAAAGTAAAACTTGCTCAGTGCAAACGATTTAGACGTGTCTAAGGCAAGCTGTAAAAGACAACGTCTTCCTTCAGGTGAGAAAACTGGAAGGGGGCAGGGAGAGAGAGAGAAAGTGCACAAGAGAGATGATTTGTCCATGGGTCACAGCACATCAGTTTGTCATCTAGGACCAGAAACCAGATATTTCAATAGCTCTTCACCACGGCATAGTCCTAATATGCTCTTACCACATACACACATGCCCATGTTTGCTATTAATTCGTTTTCCACCTCCCCGAAATGCACACACATGTGCACACGCTCTTCCTCCCCAATACACCCAATAGGATACTAAGCTTTATGACGTTACCACAAAATCCATGTCTTCCTAAGCCAGGACTGCAGACCAAGCGCCTAGCACTTACGCCTGGGAGGGCATCACCTCCAACCTTGAATTGTCAACTAGGGCCACCCAGACTCTCTTTAGCTATGAGACGCAGCATGGCTCAGTTCTAGGATGTCGCCCACCTTGGACACAAATGAGAAAGAGAAAAGTTGAGTGTCTGGTTGCCATCGCTTAGGAAATCTTTAATGGATAAAAGATTAAGCTGTGTTAAATATGCTGACCACCTACTACTGAAAGCACACCGCCTCTACTTTTCTGATTACTTTGGAGTAAGGGCGCTTTCCAGCACTTTCCCTTCTTCCTGGGTTGACTCACCAAGTACGTCTGGCTCTCCCCACTCCCATGCGCATTGTAGGTCTGCACTTTCTCACTTCCTGCGGTTGGGGGAGGCCATGTGATGAGTTCACGCCAATGAACTGTGAGGAGAAATAAGATGTATCACGTCCCATCTAGAAAATTCAATTGCTAATGAAAGTATCTTCGGGGACCTGTTGTCTGTGCCGTGGTACCCAGCAATGCTTCATGTATCAGTCTACACCCCAGAGTATGGAGGAAGGAAGGAAAGCCCCCCTGGTGAAAGCTCGAGTCCACAAACTCATTCCTCATATCCTCTGGGTCCCTAGCTCTGCAACGTCCCCACCTCCTGGTGTTCAGAGAAGGGCCAGTGCGCAGGGTTAGCAGGCCTGACGTCCCAGATCCCGCCCTCTGCCACCGCCACAGACAAGTCAATGGGCAAGGGGGCTCATGAGGACAAGACAGGCTCCCACGCCGCCCCTCGAGGCCGCTGGGAGACTGGAAGGCTGATGCTCTCAGAAGGAATGTGAGCGAATTCTTCCTGGGGCACTTGGAGGGGTCCGGTTCTCCAAGTTTCCAGAATTTGAAAGGCTGTAGGGAAGTTGGCGAGCGGGCCCTAGCAGCGGTGGCTCTCTGCAGGCCTGGGACCGGACACTCGCCGGCTGCTTGCCCTCTGCCGGCTCCTGTTGGCTGGCAGCTGCGCAATGACTCCCGCGGGAACGACAAGAGTCCGCCCCTGAGGGGGCCGTCCTGAGCCAGCCAAGGGGGCTGCAGAGCGGTTCCCACCCCCAGATGGTGCCCGGCGGCTCCGTTCACGGTTAGCCCGCCCTAGTATTTTAACCACTCGGTTACCTTCTGCATAAAATGATAATAAAGTGGATTTGAGCTGAGACTGGGTTTCTGAACTCTTGATAGCTGGGGCGCAAGGACAGAAAGCCATTGAAGGCTGCCAACAGATTTCTAGTTCAAAGTGGTAGAGGGATCACACACATTTGCCTTCCTTTTCTCCCTAAACGCTAAGGGCATACATAACACTAATCAATTCAAAAAGTGCTGAGGACGAGAGGGGATCCTTCAGGAGAATGGAAGATCCGCATAGTTCCCAGAACCCGGAAAGCGTACGGGGTTCTACTGAGAGTAAATCATGGAAGTGGAAGCTGGAGCGCAGAGTCCCCGGGGTGGTGCCTGCAAAGGTGGGCGCGTTCCCCCTTGGCAGAGCCCTGAGCTGTACGCCTGTGCGCATGCGCAGCAGATGTGGGTGGGGCAGAAGTCAAGGTGAGGCCGGGGAGGTCTGAGAGACCCCTCCCCCACCCCACCCCCGCTCCTATCACACAGAGTAAAGGATGATTTATACCCAGGTCTGAACGCGGGCTCCTGCCGTGGCGGTCAGTGACACTTAGAACACGCAGGAGGGGTTACCCACTAGTTGGCCCGCCTTCTTCCTAACCTTCTACCCCATATGTCAAGGTTAGAGTCACCTTGCCACACTGTTCAGGGAGGCTTGGGTTGAGAAAGCAGAACTATACAATGGAAATGGAAACCCAGGCCTCCTACAGTCCCAGGCAACCACGTCTGTAATGGACACACATGGGCGGGGGCACAGTAGGCCCAGGAATGGCCCCCAAAGATGCCCACATGCTAACCCTTGGAGCCTGTGAATCTGTTCCCTTAGTGCTCACGGGACTTGGCAGATGTGATTAAGTTCAGGACCTTATGATGGGGAACTGCCTGGCACTGTTGGGGTGAGCCTGGTGTAGCCACACGTCCTTCCAGGAGGGAGGCAGGAGGACGGTAGTAGCAGATGTGATAACGGAAGCAAGAGGTGGAAGTGCTGTGAAGAAGGGGCCACTTGCCGAAGGAAACAGGCGGCTCTCTTTCCAGAGCTAAAAAAGGCAAGAGGACAGGTTCTCCCCTGGAGTCTGAGGGCGGGTACAGACAGCCCTGCCAACGCCTTCACTGTAGACTTCCGGCCTCCAGAACTATAAGAAAATAAATGTGTGTGGTTTTAAGCCACCTAAGCTTGTGGCAATTTGTCACAGCGGCTACGAAAAAAACCCCAAACAAACAAAAAAACACCTACTATAGGACGTTTTATTGACAGTTCATGGGCAGATACTACAGATGCTGACGTCCCAGACTATATGCGCAGCTGCTGGCCATGAAGAATTGTCCTGACCCAATGGCAACATTGCCCTCGTGGACAAACCTTGGAAGCTACTCAAATATCTTTTCCCTTCTTCCAGTAGTTGGGGTGGGAATGATCACATGACAAAAGTCAGTCCAGAGAGATGTTCAGAGAGTTGGGCTAGGCTTCTAAGAGGTCTTCAGCGGCCTCCTTTGCCGGAAAGATGTTAACAAAGAAGCAGATGTGCACGGCTTGTCCTGGGAGCCACCCTCCAGCCGTGATGGGAACTGGCTTTAGAGCAAAGTTGGTACTGTGGGGAACAGAACAAGGACGCAAACAACTTAGACCCTTCATGACAAGTCTGAACAGGTACATCAACCAGTCCTTTGTCTGGTCCTACCTCTGAACTATTTGAATTTGGTTTTCTGTTGCGGAAATATCCTAAGTAATACAACGGCAAGAAAATCGATGGGAGTGTTGTAAAGAAGGCCAGAGACAACACCCCAACACAAAAAGACACAAAATGAGTAAAAATGTTATAAATCTCAAAATACAAATTTCGTATCCTGCAGCTTTACTGAATTCATTTATTAGTTCTACTAGCTTTGGGGTAGACTCTTTAGGGTCTTCTATATAGAGAGTATCACGTCGCCTGCAAACAGCAACACTTTGACTTCTTCCTTTTCAATTTGGATGCATTTTATTTCTTTTTCTTCTCTGATTGCTGTGGCTAGGACTTTCCGTACTATGTTAAGTAAGAGTGGTGAAAGTGGACATCCCTGTCTTGTTACCGACCTTAGAGGAAAAGCTTTCAGCTTTTCATTATTGAGTATAATGTTAGCTGTGGGCGGGGCGGGGGGAGGGATTCATAAATTTCAGCTAGCAACATAAAGGTTGCAACACATGCAAAACTGGAGGAGTTAAAGTAACAGGTATAGCCATGCCGTGGGATAGGCAGTAAAAAGGAATAAAGCACTGGTACCCGCTACAACATGGACAAATCTTGGAAACCCTATGCTAAGTGAAGGAGCCAGGCACAAAATATCCCATATCATATGATTCTATTTATATGAAATCTTCAGGACAGGCAAATCCATAGAGAGAAAGTAGATGACGGTTTCCGGTACTGGGTTGGGTGGAGCAACACGAGAGTGGGGAGTGACCACTAGTGGGCACCTATTTTGTTTTCTGTTTTTTGAGAGGATGAAGTCTTTTAAAATTGATTGTGGTGATGGTCACACAACTCTGTGAATATATATATATTTTTTAAAAAAAACATTGAATTGCATGGTATAGAAATTATTTCCCAGAAAACTGTTAATATAATGTTTAAATTGTAGAAGAAAATGTCATACACGTAAAAGTTCAGATTGAACAGAAACGCCAAATGCTGAGCAGGACTGGAAAACAAAATTTACATTTCTACATTTCAATATATTTTTATAAAAACCTACAGAGAGTAGGAACAGCTTATCTACAAAGTATAAGAATCAAAACTGCATCTGTTGCAAATAGTATGGGAAACTGGAAGAAAATGGGTAAATAAAAATGATCATAAGGAATGATTTTGAGCCTAGAATTCCTTAGTCACCTAAACTATAAAAATGATGAGTGTCGGGGGTAGGGGCAGTAAAGGTATTTTTCAGACATGCAAGAATCCAAAGATATTTCCCACATGCTTTTACCCAAAATTCACTTAATACAATGCAGCAAACAGAAAAGGAATAAAAAAAGGCAGGGGCTTCCGTCCCCAGGGGATCTAACTGAAGGCTAAGATGAAAAGAAATTCCAGAGCGAGTTCTGCGAGGTGCATTTAAAAGACAATATCTCCAAATTTGAATTAGACATCAAACTATAGGGGCAGCTCCTGTCTTTGTAGCATCTGGGACAGTTCTAGCCCTGGTGGGTGCTCAGTGTATATTTACTGAATAAGCAAACACTATAATACTATCTGAATTTGGTAGGTTTAGCAGGGTCACCCCAAATTAGAGGGAAAGTGCTTTATTTTCAAAGAAATTAGGAAAGAGATTCACAATTTCAAAATAGCCCTAAGTGGCGACAGCTTAAAACTAAGTGGTCCTTGACTTATGTTGCAGCGTGAAATCTTGTGGCAACCATGGGCACTGAGAGCTATGGCCCCCTTCTCCCCAGGGAAAATCACAGTGCTTTTATATAATGATGTATTAAATAGTAATATAGTAAGTAAATGATCATATATAAATAAATAATAATACCTACAATAATAACCTGTATATACACTCTGTATTTAACACAAAGTGTGGCGTACACAATTTGAAGCATTCTTCCCCACCATGTAGACAAGTTCTATTTAAAAGACGATGTGAAAACCATTTGTAAATGGCACATACAGGTAGCAGGAAAGTGAGTGTGGCTGGAGTGCCCGTACACCAGTTTTCCCCTTTGATGGGCCACGTATTTCAACAGGGCTGTCAAAACATGCACTTCCCCATGGTGCAGGAGAGCAGGGCTGGGCTGGTGGGAGGGGCGAGGGGTCGCCTACTCGAACCCATTGCTGGGCATGGCCAGCCCTCTGAACAACCTCGACAGGCTCAAGGATCCCATCGACAGCCCTCCAAGCCTCAGCTAACCCCTCCGAAGGTAGATGAGTCTCACCTTGAGTAATGTTTCTCCAAACACGTTAGCCTTCCTTATTGGACTATAAATTCATTAAGACAGGTTTTCCTAAGAATCTCAAGTGCAGAGTTGGCAGGACATTTCAACGTTTATGAAGCAAATACTAAGTAGCAGACACTGAGCTCAGAACTTTATGCTAATAAGCTACCGCAATTTTCGAACATTCATACTCATCAGAATCCTCGGAGATGTCCCTGAGCATCTGTTTGCTTGTTAACTTACTGTTTTACTCTCCTGGCTAGAATGTTGGTTTCATGGGACCATCAGTAATAAACATAGTTGAATAAGTGAGTAAAGAATGAATGAATGCCTAGTCCGTGCCAGCCACAATTCTAGGCACTGGCAATACAATGGAGAACAAGGCAAAAAGTCCCTAGCTCTGTTAAGGTGGACAAACGATGAAGCTGTTCGTGGACTTGTGACTTGTGGCAGGGGAGTTATATTAGACGGCAGTCAGGGAGGCCCTCTCGGAGGAGGCAGCACGGAGCAGAGGCTGGATGGTGAGAAGGATGTAGTGATAAGATTCCAGGGAAGAGGATTCCAGGTGGAGGGAACAGCAGGTGTAAAGGCCCCCAGGTGGGAGTTTGGCAAGATCATGGAGCAGAAAGAAGGCCATTGTGTCTGGAGCTCCTGGGGACACTAGCAGGAGCCAGAACATGTGGACGAGGAAGAAGTCTCGGTGTTTCTCCAGCTGTTATCAGAAAGAACAGAATGGCTCTGACTAGGGGACTGGTCTAATGTCTTTACAAGATTGGTCGGGCTTTGCCTGGAGAGGGGGTGACTGCGGACAGAGAGGCACCAGGGCATGGACAAACGAAGGACTGGTGCCAGGCTAGGCCACCTAAGGCCCAGCCTCAGCCCCACCCTGACCGTTTTGCAGGGTGGGTGAGTCACTTTCTGCCTAAGCCTCCCTTGTTTCACTCCTAAAATAAGAGGACTCACAGAGCCATTTTTCAGGGCACTTCAGCTGTGACATTTGGGAAGCTTCTGCACCTCAATCTTGTCTTTGTCATTTGGGTTCAGAGACCAATCTAAAGATGGCAGTTTAGTGCTCTGCTTGCCCGAGCAGCCCTGGGACAGCCCACCTAAAGTGCAAGTGACAAAGCACAGGTGGCTTCATGATGCCCTGTGGCTGGAGTCAGCCAATGGAACCCAACCCTGCCCTTCCCATGGGCTCTTCTTTTCCTCTTTCCCACTGGATTTTGCTTTGGTCAAAAGACAGACAGCACCCCGCTTCTAAAGCAGAAACTCCTCAAGGAGACTTCGATTGGGTTCCATTTCTTGTTTGGCTCTTAGCACCCCCTGAAAGAACACGGGGACGCCCTCATGGCTCATCTGGGAGCAGAGATGTACTCCTTCTAGGCCAAATGCTCTGACTAATGGGCCTGACCAAAGAGAAGGGTGTTTGACCCGCTCGGATATTGACTCTGTCCCCCCCTCCCTCCTTTCCTTTCATCTCCCAAAGTGGTCCTCTCCTGCTTTATGGGAGAGGGCTTGTGCTGGGCTGAGGGTCACACCGCCTCCCCCACCGACTTCCTCCACTCCCCAGCCCTTCAGACACTTGCTTGTGCAGCTGCTGGTTATAAATTCCTCACATACATCTCCGGCCAGCGGTTTATTTTTATAAACAAGAAATAGGACGACATTCCTACGGTGTCCCCCTCGGGCTGGCCTAGTTTACAGAGCTGGGGGACAGTGATGGAAAGATCGGTGGGGTTTATACAGATGGTGGCCCGCATGTTGTAAATCTCATAAACACGGAGGGAGGTTTGTGTTTGGTTTTGTTTTAAGGAACACAAACAACAACAACTCACTCCCCCACCCCATTTTCTTTCTTCCCGGGGATCACAAGGCATTAGCAAGGCCTACAAATCACGACCAGATGATATTAAGTTGCTCCGATACCACACGGGATCCCTTCCGGTGTGCGATTTTTCTTCATTAGAAACGATAGCCCAAGTGCACCCAATCCTCTTTCCCTTTCCTCAAAATTTATAGATCATGGCCTCTAAACTAATTGTTCGTTGCACACCAGGCCTCAAGCTGTTTGTCCACAGAGCAATTACCTCCGAGGCCTTGATTAAAGGCGCAGGGAGCCGAATTGTGAGGACAATGGAAAACTCTGGCAGTGTGGGCAAAGCACCCTGTGGATCAGAGTGAGTGAAGGGCGCCCTTATCCATCACAGACCCTTGTCCAAAGCCTGAAACTCTCATGACAGGCAGCGGAGGGCAGGCTGCTGACTTCTTTTATGACGTTATGGACCAAAGCAGGCTCTGGGCCACCAAGAACAGCTTCCTGAGAAGAAGGACCATTTCCTCAGATTCTATGTCCCGTCCTCCCGGGTTACAGTGCTTCCCAGTGTTCGTAAATCCATTTCCTTCCCTGTGTATTAGCCGAGCAAGAGGTGCCTTTGCTCTGAAACAACCAGGATTCCATGTCCCTACCTCCCGCAGGAGGTCCTCAGAGCCTGGGAGGGAAGCCGGGTGTGCTCTCCTAAATGACTCTGGTGCTGTCCTCAGAAAGGCGTGGTCCCAACCCACGCCCATCCCCTCTCTCCTCGGGCAGAGCGAAGCCTGAAGCCCTGGAGTCCGAATGAGAAAGGCTGTCTCATTGCTGCTTCTTATAGATAAATGGAGGCTTAGAGATAGACAGGGACTTGCACAGCATCACACAACAAACTGGTGTCAAAGAAAGTCTCTCCCTAGATATGTTGATGCCCTGTAAAATCTTGCCATTTGGAGGTAGAATTTCAACTCAAAATGTCATAGGAGGAATGGCTCCAACTACTGTCCCCCACACGACCATGGTCCATCACCAGCTATAAATGCTACTGGAAGGAAGTGCCTACTTAAAGGGCATCTCAAGTCTTTCCTTAGGTGTCTCAGAGGGAGGAACGCTGTTCTGGCATACGATCAGCCTTGATCAACCAGCCTTTAGCTATCAGTTCACAGTACCGGGACGTTGTTCATGCTTCATGCGTTGCCATGCCACACTCACTGTTCCTGTCTACCCAGGCAGCTGTCCCCAGCCTACTGGGTGGGACAGGGCATTTTCAGGCCGAAGGAGGATGCACAGAAACACCAGCAAGTGGACACTCTGGGAGCAGCTCTGCACCGTGGGAAGACGGGAGCCAGTGAACAAATGTCCCACCTTCCTTGCCTCTGAAATGGAAGGACTCCACGACATGGCCTGTGGGTCTCCTGGAGGTCTCCCTCCTGGACGGTCCCATCCTGGAGGTCCCCAGTGTGGGGGGAATCCCTGATGTGCACGGAGGACCCTGCTTCGGGCCACATCGGTGGCCGTCTTCCCTGGCCCAGTTCTCTCCCCAGGGCCCTGACGGTAGTTCCCGAGATCACCATCTTCCCACACTCCTGACCTTCAAACCTTGGCTCAGGGGCTGCTCATGGGGAATCCAAACCTGACACTTCACAACCGCCTTCGTTCTTGTAAATGGTGTTGATGACAGTTTACTGGCCCACATTTACGCTTTTGTAAATTTTTTCACCAGGGTTTTAGAGTCAGGGTATTTAAATTAAAGGCGAAACAGGAATTCTGATGTCTCTTCAAAATCAGAAATTCTGACGTCCACACGTGGTAGCCCCAGGCAGGAGCTGGGAGCAGCTGCCCCTGGGGAGGAACTGGGACCTGCTGCAGCGGTTCCCTCTGGTCCTACCAGGTGCCGCTTCACACAACTCCACCATGATTTGGGGTCACACATTAGCCCCATTTTACCGAGTTGTCGACAAGGCTTTCAATCAAGTTTGGAGAAAGTTAACCATTTCCCTATGTCATAGAACAAAAGGTCCGTCCTCTTTTCTGCTACAAAGCATTTGCAGTAATTCCATGTCTTGTCATCAACCCCCGGCACCAAAGTCTGGCGGCAGGGATTTCCAGGGGTCTTAATACTTGGTGGGACCTGAGTTTAATCCCGGCTTAACTGGCATGGCCTTAAGCAAGCTGCCCACTCTCTGAGCCTCAGTTTCCTACCTGGGGGGTGGGGAGTCTGCCCTCAACCATCCCACTGGGTATGATGATTCAATGAAAACCGTAATTCAGTTCCTGACCGAGAGCAAGGCTCCAAAAATGCTACCTTCTCCTTCTGAGTAGTCGCTGCCACTGCTCCTGTTTCTTTCAGGTCAGAAGGTAAGTAAATATCTGAGCTGGTAACAGTCATGGGCGTGGAGAGACTTTAAAAATGTAAGTGCCCGTCGAGTGTCAACTCCCAGCACTGTGATGATGGCCGACGCTGGTTGCACGGAAATTCCCTCCGATGGTGGTCCTAACGCACTGTGATGCTTGGGGTCCCCCACGGTCACTAGCAGGAGCAACAGATGCCAGCTATTGCTGACCATGGGGGTGCCCGTGAGCACATGACTGCCAGCTGGGCAGCTCTGTACAAAGGCAGACAGTGGCCTAGTCCCAACCTGAAAGTGCCCTCCATCTAGTGACCCAGGGAGGCAGTGGGAGGAGGTCATTACTACCCAGATACAGACGCACACAGGCTTCCCACAGATAATGGGGCCATTCCTTCTATACTTACTTACCCCTTATCATTTTTTTTCTTTGTTTCTAAGAAAAAGACAGAAACCTAGAGAGGAGGTACCCAGGGTGGGTCTCAGCCCTTTTCAGCACACAGATGGGTCGGTTGCCCACTTAAAACTGCAACACACATACGACAGGGTCTCTCACTCTTGCCGCCTGGGTAAGAGTGAGTCAGACAGTGGTTAGTCAGTCTAGGTCCTTCTTCAAGATTTCTGTGATTTCCAGGGTCACCCTGGATCCAGGTCCCTACTTCTGCTAATTAAAAAAAAAAAAAATTTAAGAAGCAGCTTCTGTCCTGCCTACTTCTAATTGACCAAATCAACCTGGGACCAGAAGGTGAGGAAGGGGAGTGTACATGTTGATGTAGTTCACACAGCCCACCCTAGGAGGCAGAGTGGACATGAAGATATAGTCACGGCGCGTGTGTCGGGGTGGGGGGTGGTATGCGAGATGCTGGGTGGGCCTGATAGATGGGGTCCTTCGTGGGCCTGGATGAGACTGCATGTATCAAGCCGTGGTGCGTCCACGGTCTTCAGGGAGGCCCAGCCTGGAGGGAGGAGAAGCATGGGGCGCTCCTGTCCACGTTTCTGATTCTTGTCTCTGCATGGCATCTTGGACTGGGATAAGATTCCAGGCGGCAGAGGACAGCGGCCAGGTGATCGAAGCTTTTCTGGCTTCCCTATTGACTTTGAATTTCCTGGGATATTTCCGGGTGTAAATCTCTCCTCTGTGCAGCAGAATTCAGGGATGCAGTGAGCGAAATGAAGAAGGAATGGTGAGTTTTGATGGGAACGGAGACGCAAAGAGAGCCCATCTCAGGATGAGCGCCTTCCCGGGAAGGCAAACGGGAGTGGGCTTTCTGGTGCCCAGCCTTCGCCTGAGGGGAGGGGCCATCACCTAGGGGACAGAGAGCGAGGCTGTGGAGCACCTTAAAGGGATTTTAGGACCCCTTTATGTATTTCCCAAAGGGTCCTAGGCCACCTCTACACCTTCTCCAAAATCTCAGGCTGATCTACCCCTTTCCCATAATTTCTTGGTTTCCCATCACATTTTAAGACTTTTTGGTTTACAACCTAATTTTTAACTATTTACCCCAATTCCAACCTCCCATTCTCTCAAAACGCTTCTCATCACCTCCACAAAGTGCCCCCGTCCCCAGAGACATCACTCTGGCCTTACTAGACCCTGAGAACCAGATCGAGAAGAACGGGATACCGTATTTTTGAAAAGATGTTGTTCAACTTCTTACTGCACCCCACGTAGTCTTCTAGTTAATTAGCTCTGCTCACATCCTTAGGAAAGACGCGCCTTCTTATCTACAGGATATCGTACTCCATGGCCGCAGCCAAGTGCATCTGGGATATTTACCTGACCATGGTGGAGGAAGGAAGGTTTTTTTCCCTTGCCTAGCAACAGACCCAGCCAATGAGAAACCATCATGACTTAGCCAATGGGAAGCCACTACACTTCAACTCCTAGTTTCCTCCAATGGACATTTTGTTAATAACAGCCCCTCCCAATTCCCCCTTTTCCTGTATAAAGTGGCATTCCTTTCTTTTGTTCTCTGGACTTGCCTATGCTTCGCCACAGCTTGCAGGTTCCAAGTTGCAATTCCTTTATCATTCCTGAATAAACCTATTTTGCTGGTAAAATTTTCCTACCTTTAAGGTCGATGAAGTCATGCAGGATGTACTTTTCAATGTCTGACTTCTGCTCAGTGAACCTAGTGGGCATGAGTTTCCCCTGGGTCCCTGGTTGTAGCTGGCATTTCTTCATCCTCATGACTGTGTGCTAGTCCACTGTGACTACGCCGTGACTTCTCTGGTCAGTCCCCATGCCTTTGCATTATCCCTGCTTCGAACGTTCGTCTTTGATGAACATGTGTGTTCATTTCCATTCAGTATTTACCCAAGAGTGGAAGTGCCCAGTCATAGAATATGCATACGTTCATCTTTAGAAAATATGAACCAGGCGTTTTATAGGTCAATTTTGAAAAAAACAACTCGAGCTTCCACTCTTTCATACCGAACATGAGAACAGTTTGTAGAGAACCCCATGGGGGAGGGGGGTTAAAAATAAATATTCTTACAGCTGAAATTGCTTACTCTATTGAGAAGATCGTCAGTGAGAAAACTGGTGCTCTTGTCAGCCAATACTCAAGCACTGGGGGAAGCCCCAAGGAAGCATCTTTTCAGTTTGTCACTTTAAAATTAAAACATGCCATGTGGCTACACCTGGAGGGCTGTGTCACAAATGCCTTCTCTGATCCCTCCCAGAGGTGTCCCCCAGCTCAAGTTTCCAGAAATCCACTACTCATCGCCGCCATTTTCAGGTCGTGATGTTGATTACACTTCAGAAGACGGTTATTTTTTGAGGGACAGAGAAGCGTCAAGATCTGCGGTGGCCGCGAGGAGCAGCTGTTACGGACGTCTATTCTCGGGTCAGACACAGGCTTTACAGCTTCAGTCCTAATGGATGACCTTGGACACATTATTTCACCTCTTGTGCCCTGCTTTCTCCATCTGCAAAACAGGCGTAATAATGATATTTCGCAAGGTCCTAGGGGAATGAAGACTGTGGTCTGAAATGCATGAACGGGAGTTAACACAGTGCGCGAGACCCAATCCTCAGTACATAGTAACCGCCATCAGCACCGTCCGTGCGATGATTCTTACGTGCCTGGTGTCAGAGCGTGGGGGGGCGGGGGCGCTGGGAGCACTGAAGGCTCAGTCTCCCCGGCCCCCACCTTCATTCATGCGTCATCAGAGCCTTCACTGTCCCCACCCCCAGCTCTCAACAGTAGCAGGAGTGTCCAGGCTACCAGTGCCAGAATCACATCACACTGAGCCTGCTAATCCTCCTTGCTCTCAGATGTGGTTAGCTGGGGATGGGGACCGCAAGGGGAGGGGGCGACTAAGTTGCAAACACAGGGCAGCAAAGCCGAGCTGCCTGAAGTTTGCAGCCAGGAGTGAGCGGGAAACAAATTAGTTCAATCCCAGAATGTAAACGGGCGTTGACAGAGATGCATGAAAGAGCCATGGAAAGAAAACGTGCTGCAATTTCTCATCCAGTTAGCGGAGGGATCCCAGCCGCCGGCGCAGGCCACGCAGAGGACACAGAGCGCGGCGATCTGGTACCCCGCGGGGGACTCCCAGGTGCACCAGGTGGCACGGGCAGCTTTGGGGGAGAGGGACTTGCCCTCAACTGTATCAGTTCCCTGTGCTTCGGTGCCTCGGAGTCGTGCATTAGAGCTCAGTTCGGGGGCTCAGAACTTTAGAATTTGAAGATGCTTTAGTTCAGAGAGATTTCCACACTTAGGAGTCTGTGACTGTGCCTTGGCACGGGCTGGGGGTGCTGCTGAAGGGCTGGGGGCCCCCTGAAGAAGTGGGGTTCCAGCTTCAAACCGAGTTCCTGTCGGTTCCATGTTAGGTTGAGCCATATGATATGGCCATTTTTGGTCAGAAGCAGCTCGTTGACAGTTTCACGTGGTTCGACCTATTATATTGGTGTTTTATGTAAGTTCTCATTTGAACCAAACGTTCCGGGGTTAAATGTATTTGATGTAATCCAACCTCCTGACTTTCAGATGGTGGGACACAGGCTGGACAAAACCCTGCGTGGGCCCCAGGTCCAGGCGGAGGGCGCAGCAGCAGGGAGCCGCCCGCCTCCCTCGCCTCGGCCCCAGGACCCCGGCCTGGAGTGCTTGGCGAGCCAGGACAGCGCCGGGACCAAGCAGGTGCGGGTCCCCCCCTCCTCCCGCTCACTCGTTTATTCGCACACAATCCCTCAGCGTACCTAGGAAGCCTCAGGTACTTGCCTAAGTGCGGGGCTACAGCGATTAAGCAGACGCAGGCCCTCCCCAAGGCCCTTTATAGTCCAGTCAGTGGAACGGGCATTAAGTTATACTCGATAAATACTCAGACAATGCCTAAGTCCTTACTGCTATTGTGACAAATGGCAGGAAGGAGAGAGTACGAGTGACCCTGGGCGCTTTCCAGGTGCAGAGCGCCAGGCCCGCCAGCGGGAGGTGGGGGGCGTGGCGGGCAGCGCCCCGCCCACAAGGAGCTGCTGCCCTTCTCTGGAGGGACCGCCTTTCCTCTCCTGCCAACCCAGGCATGGTCATGTGGCTTGTTTTCGCCAGTGAAATGTGAGCGTGGGCGACGGGTCACTTCCAAGTAGGAGATGCAAGAGTCAGTGTGTTATTTGTTCTTTTTTTTTTCTTCTTCTGCCACAACAATTGGGACTTCATTAGCCAGAGTCCTGGGCCCCTCACCATGGATGTGAAATATGAGGAAGAAATACACATGTATAGGGATAGCCCCCTAAAAAATTCTGGTTGTTTCAGCATTAGCTTGCCTGATAACACAGCGACATGCACATGCACGCTCCAATCTCTTATGCAACCAGGTTCCAGGTTTCTGTGCACCTCGCCCGCCCAGTGCCAAGCAGAGGACCTTCCATCCCAGCTGGTACTCAGCAAATGATCGGGTACCCATGATTCAGCACAGGGTGTGCAACTGCCATCACATAAGGGTGAGCATAGGGGCAGCTCCCCTGCAAGTCGAGAATGAGGGCATCTTGAGCACAGGCAGACCTCTCAATGCGCCATAAATGTAACTACTATTATAATCATGGTGTAATCTTACTCCAACTCATGTTTGGAGAATGACTTGGTGGCAAGTTGGACTTTCTTCATACTCCAGGCAGCATGGACCCCAGCAGCCAGGGCCTCCCATTCTCAGAGGCTCATGGCCACAGAAGGAATACTTCCTTGCCTGCTCTAACTTTTGAAATCCCAGAGAAGACTTCTATTGGCCAGATGGGGTCACAGGTCTGCCTTTGAACCAATCACTATGGTCTCTGGGTGAGATCCAGCTGACTCAACCAGCCTATCCTTTTGCCCAGATCTATTATAGGAAAGACAGAGGCCAGAGTAATCGCGACAGGTGTTCTCCCCATTTCTATATGTTTCCACAACCATGTACTGAGTATCTAACAGCAAAGAAGACTGTACTTGGCACAAGGAGGGATTTAGGAAACATAAGCAGAGAGGTTCTAGGGCTCGAGGAAGCAGAAGCAAGAAAAGGGTATGTCCTAGGTCCTGTCTAGCCCACTGTGTGGACGCCCCCCCGTGACTCCCTGCCCTGGGATATGGCTCTCCTCCCAGAAGGCTCTGGTTCCCTCCCAGGAGCTGGCTGTCCCCTCCTCCCACTCCCAAGAGTTAAAAGGCAATACAGCTCCCTCCTTGGCCTGGAAGCCAGGTTGGATGAGAATGAATGGGACTCTGGGTGGCGTCCTGTAGCGCTCCCAGCTCTGCCCTGTGCCCAGGCCCTGTGTGCTTGGGGTTACTGTCGCCTCTTCTGTTTATAGTGCTGGGCAGCTGCTGCATGCCCTTCTCTTCCCTGGGTGCCCTCAGGGAGACAGAGATGAAACCACTCATCTCTAGGATATGTGGCTGCCTCTGTGCCCTGTCCAACGCCTCGCACTCCGGACACCACACTCAGAGCCACCCGGGTCTCACCAGAGCACTGAGATTCACCAGCAGGGAAACCTGGGACACTGAGGCAACTGGGGCTGAGCTCAGCAAGAAGCAGCATAAAATGCAACTGCAGTGACGCGAAGAAATCAGGGTTCACTCTTCAACCACGAAACACCAAGGAACGCTGAGGCTCTCTGGGCCTCTCCCTCATTTTGCAAGCTGTTCCCTGCAGTGCCGAGAAACACACCTGTCTGCAGGTGCAGTGATGGAGGCAGAGTGGGATGAGCCAGGTCTGTTTTGTGTTTTTTTTTAGCAGGAGAGCAAAACTGTCCCATAAACGCCCAGCAGACTTCCATCTCATTGGCCAGGTCAGTCAGTGGCCACTCCTAACTCAAGAGAGGCTGCAAAACCTTTTGCATCTCTGCCTTCATGGTGGAAAGCAACAAGTGAAAAAAAGTGTTGGGTGCAACCGTAGGTTAGTCAACGAACCACGACTGCTTTAGAAGTTAACTCTCTAAACCCCATGTGTTAGTCTGCTGGGGCTGCCATAATGAAATACCCCAAACCGAGTGACTTAAACCACAGGACTTCATCGCCTCGCAGTTCTGGAGGCTACAGCCTGAAATCAAGGTGTTGACAGGGTGGGTTCCCCCTGAGGGCTGGGGGAGAACCTGCCCATGCCTCTCCCTGAGCTTCCGTGGTTTGCTTGACTTGTAGAAGCATCACCGTGTTCTCTCCCTTGAACTTCATGTGACAGTCATTCTCCCTGCATGTGTGTCTGTCTCCAAATTTTCCGTTTTTATGAGAACACCAATCAGTTGGACTGGGGCCCACCCTAATGACTTCATTTTAACCCAATTACCTCCACAAATGCTCTAAGGTCACATTTGGAGGTCCTGGGGGCTAGGACTTCAACCTATGAATTGGAGGGGGGCGCAAGGCAACCCCATAACACCCGCTTCCTCGTCTCTAAAAGGAGCGTACCAAGAGTTCCGACTCACACCGTGGTGTGAGACATAAATGTGGCGATCACAGAAGGTCCTCAGAGGAGCGACCACAGTGTCTGGGCCGGAGGCAGCACTCACCACACAGTTGCTGTGGGGGCAGCTTCCAGAGCTCCATACCCGCACTGCCGACACCATGGCCAGGACCTTCAAAAGGGAGGTGGGACCAAGGAGGAAGGGGGCCCATTGATATCCAGCCCCTTGAGTTTGCCAGCATCCCCAAGATGGTAGCTAAGATTTCCAGATTTCCAGCCAAGAGCCTGTAAGACAGACAGGACTGAAGAACTCACTAGCAGGCACTCACGTTCAATATTGCCCCTCCCACTGCCAGTTCAGGAGCACTGTTCGCCTGAGTCAGTGGGACTTTTGTCTACAATTCAGGGCGGCCCCCACATGCTTGGCAGCCCCGCTGGGCACACATTTCTAGGGAAGCAACCTTCAGCAGTTCTTAGTAAAAGGTGGAGGAGGGGGTCCCCAGCCTTTGCCCGGCAGTCCCTTCTCTTCCGGGCAGTGTTGGAGTTCACCTGCTTTGCCGGGGTCACGCCCTGCAAGAGGAGGGCATGCTGCGATCTCCCAGGTTCTGAGGGGCTGTTCTATCTCTGCACCGCAGTGTTGTGAGTAAATTACAAGGCTCTTATCGGCGGTGGGGGCTTTATTGTTCTCCAGGACATCTCCCTTTGTCAAAAAAACAATAACTTGTTGTAAGTAGTACTTTTTTAGGTTTACCATGCAGACAGACTAATTGTACCTTTTAATCTGGGTCAAACTGTTCTTGCTTATTACAAATTGGCTCTGAATCCTAAAAAGAGAGGGGGAGAAATGTGAGGAACATTTGCAAATAATTTAGAGGCAGAATTACCTTCAGACAAACATTATGTCATATTGGGTTTAAACGCTTACCTGGTCCTCAGCCCAGTTGTGCTCTGGTTGACCCAGAGGGAGGCTGGGGGACCAAGGGGGCCCCCCATTACTGACCCTGGCTGTTCACATGGCTCATGAACCAGGGCACTGCCCCCCCCTGTGCAGGAGGACACAGAACCAGGTGTAGCAGGCTGGCTGATGGCCCCCAAAGGCATCAGATTCTAATTCTTAGGTTCTAAATTGTAACTGTTACCTTATTTGGAAAAAGGGTCTTTGTAGCTACAACTGAGTATATCACAAGTATAACTACATCACAAGTATCCTTATACAAGAGCAGCTGAGGGAGATTTGACACAAAGAGAAAGCTGAGATTGGGGTGATGAGGCCACAAGCCAAGGACTACTGGTGGCCGCCAGAAACCAGAAAAGGCAAAGAGCAGATTCTCCCCTAGAGTCCCCGGAAGGACCGTGGCCCTGCTGACACCTTCATTTTGGCCCCCGTAAACTGATTTGAGACTCTGACCCCCAGAACTGTGAGACAAGGAATTTTAAGGAACCAAGCTTGTGAAAATGTGTTGCAATTGCCACAGGAGAATACGATGACTCAGCCAGGCCCAAGAGCACCGTGGACCCTCTGAAGGGAAAGTTGTCTGAGCAAATGAACCAAACTCATGAAATTTCCAGGAAATGAGTCAATTACCTAGGAAACAGAGGTGCCCTGTAGTAACACAGAGGGGTCTGTTTGCATACAAACAATATATTAAGCACAAAGCATTATTCACTACTTTTTGGAGAGGACTCTTAAGGATGTCCATGCTAGGTCATGCTGGTGGCCTTACTAGAGCTTCTGTCTGTGTTTAAAAGAAACACAACTACCTTTCCATTGGATTAGAGGGAAAGAAAAGGAGGCCAGGAGGGAGGGAGAAATGATGCAAGGGGCGGGAGGAGGGATGTGCAGCCGCCTTCGCCGGGGGACCAGTGAGCCAGGCGCTGGGCTAAATGCCGCCCTCCCCGCCGCTGTCCCCACTCCGCAGCTCTGAGAGAGCACTATTTTCTTTTTTCATTTTACAGATGAGCCAGGCTGAGTCGCAGGGAAGTGGAGCCAGCTCGTCCCAGTTGCAAGGCTGCTCTGTACGGGCGGGGAGTCAAATCCAGTTCACGTCTGGCTGGACCGTACCCTCTCCCGCCGTCACACTCAGAGCACAGCCTATCCAAGCCCTCTGTCCAGGGCTCTGAACTCTGCCCCTGTGAAGGCGCCTTCCGCGCACGAAGGCAAGCGCGGAAGGTTTCAATGCATATGCGTGCGTGAGTGACGCCCTGTAAACCACAGCGAGGCGCCTCGTTTCCAGTGAGGCCAGTTGGAAAGCACTGAGAAAGTCGGACAAATCAGGGTGTGGAGCAGAGGGCGCGTTCTCCCTCTCTGGTGCAAGTAGAAATGGGTAGAAGGAGGACAAATTTGCTGACGTCTTGGAAAGCTGAGGTGCAGGGCCCCACGGCCCAGCCTTTCCTCACCCACGTGTTGGAGAAATTTTTGCCCATTTGCTAAGAAAACATGTATGAGAGCGTTTATTGCTATAATGCTTGAAATGCGCCCCCCAAAGGAAACACACGAACGATCCATTTAAAAGGCAATAGATAAAGTGTGATCGCCCTCCTATGGAAAGTGGGATGGCCATGTCACTGAACCCCAGAACTCCAGGCCACCGCACAGAGAACTAACCAACAAATGCCGGGGGGGACGCAGCTGCCAGGGACTGGCAACAGTGTTATGACATTTATGTTTCTGAAGTTGAAAAGCATATGGACACATACAAACGTAGTAAAACCATGAAAGCGGCGGGCAGTTTCAGAGCGGTGGTTAGGACTGAGGGGAGGGGGGAAGGGGTGTGGAGAGGAGGCTTCCACTTCATTTGCAGTGTTTTCATTCTTAAGCTGAGCGCTGGGTATCCTGATGTTTATGGAACTATTCTCCGTGGCTTTTTGGGCATACCTGAAATATTTCAGCATAATACTATTTTAAAGGGGTGGGGGGGCGGGGGGGAGAGTGTTTTGCTTTCTGTAAGAAATGCCACTGGGATATAGTGGGGGTGAGGGGTGGCCAGACTATACATGAAACTTTGAGAAGCTTCTAATTTCCCACCGCTCGGCCAGAGGCGCCCTGCCCTGGGCGGGCGGTCCAGCCGGCGGCCCCACGGCCGCACACCGCGGTGCCTGAGCGCAGCGGCGGGGCAGCCTCCCAGGAAGCTGCCCGCGGGCTACGGCGACGCAGCGCACACTCCCTGGGACGCCGTGTCTCCTCCAGGTGAAGGATGGGCTCGCTCCATCTCTGTCACCTGCCCGGAGAAGGAAGTGCTGTAGAGAGACAGATTAGATCATCTATTATCAAGTAGGCAAAAGATAGACTGAGGAGGCCCCTGCAGCTCGCCAGATGTTCTATCCATCATCGGAGTCGCGGGGAGGGTGGGCTTTCCTCTTCCTCTCTGCCCCCCACCCCCCGCCCCAGTCCAGTCTCTCCAGAGAAGAATGAGACGAGAGGCTGGATCAAGAACCAGTTCCTCCAAACTGACCTAAGGATGGGGTGGGGGTGGCAACCCTGTAGGCAGGCATGGGGACCTGGCCCCTGGGCTGTGAAGATACCCAGGAGCAGAGGGTGATCTGGAGGGTTGGGACTCAGGCCAGGGATGACACATGGTGGGTATGGCTCCCCTAGAAGTCTTAAAAGAGGGTCCAGCCACTACTGCAGCCGTCGTCCTGCTCGTCCTCGTCACCGCCAATGCTCCCCTAAGCCAGGAGCTCTAAGTGTTTCACGCACGTTTGTTCATATGCTCCTGGCAACCACTCTACAGGAAAAGTGCCATTAATGTCTCTCTGTCGCTCTGTTCTTTGGGAAATGGCTACCCCCGGTTGGGGGTGGGGTGTCTAGAGGACGCCTGGGCTCCCTCCGGGGGCCCCTCTGGAGCCAGCTCTG
>PVJD01008545.1:32471-71650 GCA_004026545.1 Mormoops blainvillei
GAGAGAGTCGTGGGTCCCAGCGGTCACTCACAACAAGCAAGGCATCAGGCAAGGCAGCGGCCCACGTCAACGTGGGGCAAAACTAAGTCAGACGCAGGTTGCAAACCCAGGTTTGCCACATCCTACCGGAGGGACCTGGGGCACATTAGGTCATCCCCTGGAGCCCCGGTTTCCCAGATCTAAGAAGTGGGGATCTCATCTGTGGAAAGACCTGCCAGGCGAAGAAAGCGACAAGCGTGTGAGTCACCAGGGCATCTGGAGATGAAAGCTGTCCCTAAGTTTGACCCAGCAACAGCACTTAACGATTGTTCACTGAACAAATGAGAGAGAAAGCAAGAGAATGAGTGGGATAAATGACAGAATTAATTCAGGCCTCTCCTCCTTACCTCTGGGCAAGCCCCTCAGCTGAACCTCTGAAAACAAAGGAGATTTTATGTGTTTGTTTGCTACGCAAACATATGGCACTTAATAGGTATCAGGCCTTGCTCCCTAAATAAATTACCGACTAGTCACTACAACTGAGGGAGGGGGTATCATTACTGTCCCCGTTTCACAGATAAAGGAACCAACGCACAGAGAAGTTAAGTATCTTGGCCAAGGTCACAGAGCTGAAGGAGCCCAGTCAGGCATTGGCCGCAGGCCACTGGCTCCCGGAAAGAGGCTAAGACTCCGTCTGAGGTCTTGAGGGGTGTGGTTACGGGTCTCATCCAGGTATAACAGGCAGCTCCGGTGGGCAGCCCCGGAGTGTCCAGGGCCCAAGTCTTGCCCTCGGCCTTTGTTTTGCTCCAAGAGGTCCACTGTGGGGGCTTCGCCGTCCTACCCCCCTCAACCCAATCAAGCCTTCTCAGCCTGGGCCCCAGTTCTGTGAAGCGTCTTGAGTTGATGGCAGCTTTCCATTCTGGGTCCTCTCAGAAAAAAGGGCGCACCTGGTCCTTCCCCGTGGCCTCAAGCAGAACGGCAAATAGGTCTATCATTGTGCCAAGCATGGTCCATCAGCAGTGGCTAGCTACAGCACGGGGTGGAAAAGGACTTGGGGGTCACATCTGGATTCACCGGTGATTGTGGGCCCAGTCACTGGGGTCCCTGTGAGCACAGCACCCAGATTTGCTGTCACTGGCCAGTATCCCACTCACCCCCACGGCTGAGGCCCAGAGTCCTCTGCCCTCTTGACAAGCTGGGCAGGATGCCGTCATCTGGTCACCTCCAGGCGGCCCTGCCATGATACCGCTCAGGACCCTTGTGGCTGCTAAGAACTGAAACCCAGCTCTTGTGAACGAACCAAAAAACCAGGAAAGAACGGGCTCGCCTAAGTGCACCGGTCCAGGGCACACTTCTGCCCTCTCTGGCTCTCAGTTTTCTTCTGCAGCAGCTTGTCCTCGGCAGGCTCGGCCCTCAGGATGGAAAAATGGCTGCCGGCAATGCCAACACGCCCTGCATAAGTCTCAGAGTTGAGCCTCGTTGGCTCGAGTCGGGTCACATGACCAGCCCTAAACCCGTTCCTCTGGCCAGGGGATGTTCCCGGAGGCCATGCTTGGGTCACATGACTGCCCCTGACGTGGGATGGGGAGCTGGGAGGAGAGGTCAGTTCCACTAACATTCCAGAACCTAGAGTGGATGAGAACTGGTCGCCCACAGGGAACTTGGGGTTCTTTTCCTCAAAGAAGCGGACATGGATTCTGGGCTAGCCAAAGCGTCAGGCACCCACCATGGCTCCCAAACGCTCATCCTTCTGCACTGGGCGCCTTTGGTTCTTAGATCTCCCTCCTGTTCTGACCTGGTCCCAGGTGTGGCCTGAACCCAGCTAAATGGTTTTAAAGGTCAATGCAGTGTTTTATGAGAAGGAAAAAGTTGCCTGTGCTTTTGAAAGGGACCGGATCCTGGTCACTTGTGCGCCTTTCCTCCTTTGCTCTGCAGTGACAGCAAATCACTACGCTACAGCTGTAAGAAGAGACACTTACCAAGGGAAGAGAGGTCAGAGGTCAAAGGCCATCTCCCTGGACCCCATATCCCTACACAAGGGGAAATAACCTAGGGAAGGCAGGTCCCAGAACTGCTCTTGGAGCCACACATCCAGTGTCCACCACCGCACCTGACTCTCCCGCCAGGCTGCAGGTGGGAAGAAGGTGGAGTAGTTGGACGCTGGGCCTGAGGAGGAGGGCAAGGCCCTGTCACGGCAGGTGTGAGTGCCACGCACGCGAGGGGGTCCCGGCTGGGGAAGTTGAGCCAGGAAGCACTTGCAGGTTCACAAGCAGGTGCCTGATGAGACGGTGTTTCAAGCAGGCTTTGCTGGGAGAAGCGTTTACGGGATGGGTCAGAGCGGAGGGTTCCGTGAACTCTGCCAGCCAGTTCATCTTGGCTTCTGTTCTCCAGTTCTGTTCCCACAGAACTCGGTCCTGGGGAGATGGGTTCCCTACTAGAATTATAGTTCACTCACCTCAGAAAGGAGTTCTGCTCCTTGAGATTTATTTTTTAATTATGGGAAATTTTTAGATACAATCAGAAGTGTGGAGAATAGTCTAGTAACCGCCCCCCTCGAACCCCACCTCCATGCCCATTACTGGACTTCAACAATTATTATTAGCTCAGGGCTACTTTTGTTTCATGTACGGACTCACCCGTCCCCGCTCCCCCCCGGATTACTTTGAAGCTAATCCAGACATCATATATCTTTAAGATGCTCAGATTGCAACTGCCCCAGAAGATCTGCAGATTGCATTCTGCTGCAGAAGAAAGGAATCTAGTCTGTTATTACTACGTCATTTAGCAAAGGAGACTATCGGTCTTCCTCCTCCACAAACGTGCCCGGCTCTCCTCACTTGAAATCACGCTTTGCATCATGACGGGAGGAAGACTGTACTCGGCTTATTCTTGACTGGAAATGGTCAGCTGGGGCGACTGCATGTCACCTCCCTGGGCACCGCACTGCTCTCACCCTGCCGTCTTGCCCACCCCCAGCTCTTCCCACTGCATTCTGGGTCTATAGTCTTGATGTCTGGCTGCTCCCAGCCCCTCTTCCCCAATCTCCGAGGTACCTCTCCTCCCTTCCCCGGGATTCTAAGACATACAGATGGCACAGGGACCACGGCAGCCTGAGAAACCCCATTTCTCATTTCACAGCCCCAACCCAGAACCTTCTCCCAGCCCGCAGTTGTGGCACACGCGAGAATCAAAGAGAGACGCGGCTTCTAACGTAAACACGGGCTGACCTCGCGCTTTCAAACTGCGTGCTATCTCTGCCCCCAGCAATACGCCCCGAGTAACTCATAAATGCAAAAAAAGTTGGAGAGGGGAAAAAAGAAGCACAACCACAATTATTATTATTACTTAAAGAGCCGGAGAAAGATAGTGAGGCCCTTCTAAAGTTACAACAGCATCTTTAGCAGCTGCAGGGTACACTGGAGCGAGGGGCCGGGGGAGGGAAGATAGGGCATATTTCAAAGCTGACTGCTGCAGTAACAAAACGCGAGGGGGGCGTTGTGTGGAATACGCCAAGTGTTTGAAGTGGACAAGATTTCTAGCATGTTGCCTTGATGCCTGTACATACTTAATAACAGATGTTTGGTCTCTCTAGGCAGATAATTGTCCTGCTGTAAGGTTGACTTGACCTGCCTGCGCGGTCCGGCTCCGCACGGCGGAGCGGTAACAAATGATCGCAGCTTCTCTCTTTTTTACTAGGGGAATGCTCAGCCACGCTTCCTTTTAAGCACATAATTACTCGGCGGCAACTGCAGCCCATACATCCCCCTCTCCTAATGGCCACGGAGCCATTCAGCCATAATTTATGGGGACAGGGTTCAAAGTTTTAATAATATTTGGATAATATCATTGCCCACACGTCGGTGGCGTCGTGATGAATAGAAGGAGAGGGGGCTTATTTCGATTCCATGCATGACGGTGCGAGCGTTAACAACTGGGTGCCCGGCGTGGCCTTTATGGAAACTGCCACTGGGCCATCAGCTCATGAATTATAGATCTGGGCATGAAGGATTGGAAGCAGCAGTGGGATCACACAGGGATGCTTGTTCATGAGGAACTGTCCTATTAGGGCCTTTTCCTTATGCAGATAAATGAATTGCAAGGAAGACCAAAACGGTGTAAATAAACCCTTAGTGGGTAACATATTAGCACATCAACGTAAAAAACCCCCGCGCCGGGGCCCGCTCAGCGATATTTATGTTTATACTCTCCGCTCAAGTGGCCCCCTGGTTTTTTGGGCTTCTTCCCGCTCACCTCATAATTCTCCTGTCCTAATGGCACCTCTGGGCACTATCCTCGGACCCTCTGTGGAGCCTGCTGGCCTGGCACACCGGTTTGCTCAGAGGATCCTGCCTGAGCCGGCAGATGAGGAAAAGACGCTCATCCAATTCAAGGCAGACTTAGGATGGCCTCCGTGAAGGCGTGGGGACATGCTAGTAGCGAAAGAAACGGAGGCCACCATGCCCCAAAGAGCAGAGAAGAGGGACGAGGTCTCAGCCGCAGCCAGGTGAGAAGGAACCTGAGAGATGGTCAAGTTCAACCCTTACGGCTGCCACAGAGCAGGTGGCACCAGCACGTCTCAGAGAGGAGCAGAGACCCCCCTCCCCTACACAACTTTGTTGCCAAGCCAAGATTCCTGGCTCCAAGTGTTGCCCCGGGGGCAGCCGTATCAGGCCTGAGTGTTCGCTCCCCAAAATGTAAACATTCAACACCAGCCCCAAAGTCATAGTGTTAAGACTAAAACCACGTTTGCCAACTTCCTCCGGTTAATCTAGACTGACTCACCCTGAACTCTGACAAGACTCACGTGCCGGGAGCAGCAATCGTTGGACTTACAAACTTGATGTGCGTTTAGTCTGAAGGATTTATCTGGAAAGAACAGCAATTACAGCTGCACCTCAGAATAGCCAGGAAACTGCGTGTTTAGATCCCTTTGAAGAGCTTTCTGGTGCCCTTAGGAGTCACCCCGGCCCAGGTTCTGAACCTAAGCTGACACTGGCCGAGGCCTTCCCACTAAGACCAGGAGAGTTTCGGCCAGGGTTCAGGCCTCCTGCTTGTTTCTCTACCGTGAAGCACTGTGTACAGGCTTTCTGCTTTCCAAAGTACCTGAAGACAGGTCATGCCCTGGTTGGGTAGCTCAGTTGGTTGGAGTATCATCCCGTACAGTCCAGGGGCGTCCAACCAGCTGCATGCGGCCCAGGATGGCTATGAATGTGACCCAATGCAAAATCGTAAATTTACTTAAAACTTTTTTTTCCTCATCTGTTTTTGTTAGTGTTTGTGTGTTTCGTGTGTGGTCCAAGACAACTCTTCTGCTTCCAGTGTGGCCCAGGGGTGCCAAAAGTTTGGACACCCCTGCAGTGCACACCGAAAGGTTATAGGTTTGATTCCCAGTTGGGGTACTTAGGGAAGGCAGCCGACTGATGCTTCTCTCTCACGTTGATGTCTCTCTTTCTCTCTCTCTCTCCCTTCCTCTCTCTCTAAAATCAACAGACATGCCCTTCAGTGAGGGCTAAAAAATAATAATAATTAAAAAATGAAGTAAAGACATATCGTCATTTTTTTTATGTTGCCAGATGAAAGGAGGTAGCAGAAAGGCAATATTTATCGAGTCCCAACGGTTTTAAAAATTGTCACACAAAAAAATTACCTTTTTTCGGTTCACCGTCGTATGAATTTTTAACACATCATGTAGAGTCCTGTAGCTGCCATCACAATCAGAATACGCAACAGCTCACTGTCTCCCAAATCTCGCTCCTGCTGGACTTTTAACATGTCAAACCCTTATCCAACACCTTACCCGTAAGCTGTGACCAATGTGCTCTCCACCACTGGAGCTCTGTCGTTGGGAACGTCCTATAAGCGGAATGAGAGTATGCGACCTGTGGAGACTAGCTTCTTCCGTGTGCCACCGTGCCTTTGAGATTCTCCAAGGGGTGGCATGCGTCTGTTGACAATTCTATAGTACACTTTTTCTTTTCTGCTGAGTTGTATTTGATTACGGAGCTTCCACTTTGAGCCAGGCGCATACCAGGCACTGAATGGGATGCTAAGAATAGCCAACAGCTACGAAACCCTAAATGTTTCACTGTAGTAACTCATTTCACCTCTCAACCACCCAGTGGGGCAGCTACCAGCCTTGTGTTCATCTGGCAAACGAGTAAATCAAGCAACAGAGAGGTGCCATAGCTTGCCCAAGACCACGGAGCCGGCAGGTACAGGAACCTCCAGGATGGTTAGACCAGGGTCCATGCTTGGGACCCATGATGGTGGAACATGCTTGTTAATATCTCTGGCAGAAAGATGAGAAATTTAAATCCCAGGAAGGTATACAGCAGGCTGCACTGGGGATTGGAGTCAACTCACGTGACCAGAAGAGATACAAGGAATAGAGGCCAGGGGCTCCCTGTACCCCACGTCACCAAGGGCCACTCACAGAGTTCACACCCACCCACACACACCCCAGGAAAAAAACAGCTGACAAATGGGAAACGTCCTGGCCTCCTTGCATCCTGCCTCGTGCGGGAAGGGGACCAGACCTTAGAATTTGGAATGAATGACCATGAGTCCTGGGGCCACAGGCTCAGGCCCCCAGAGGGGCAGTCATCCGCCTTCGCACCCAGTGCCTGACACGCTGCTGCTGCTTTAGGGACCGTTACCACCTAGAAACCGGGAGGTGGATTCCAGGTGTCAGCTCGCCCAGTTTTGCACAGGTGGGGAAACTGAAGCCCAGAAAGAGAACGGACTTGCCCGAAAGCATACAACAAATCAGTAGCGGGCCCAGGACCGCAACCTAGATCCCTTTCTCCGCTCAGTCGCTCGCTCACTCACTCAGTCACTCATTCATTCATCCACTTCCTGCCGGTCATCAGGCCCGGTCCCGAGAAAGCAAAAGCAGCTCTGAGCAGGGGAACGGCCCAGGGAGCTTCTTGGAGGCGTGCACCAGCTCCGGTTCGATCAATGCTCGGACCCCTGAGTCTTGCCAAACAGGAACCAGAAGCCAGCCAATATTTGTTTAATGAAATAATCTTTATTTCTATTTATTTACTTGGTAACCTTAGAATTCAATCCTCTACTACAGCAGTTCTCCAATTTCAGGGGGGTGCATCAGAAGTCCCCTGGAGGACTTGTTAAAACACAGGTTGCTGAACCCTCACCCGGAGTTTCAGATGTGGCAGGTCTGGGGTGGGTCCGGCCGTTCGCATTTCCAACAAGGTCCCTGGTGATGCCGACCCTGCGAGTCCAGGGACCTCCCTTTAAGAACCGCCGCCCTAGCTGAAGGTGAATGAGAAGGCACGGGGGCTGTGGACTGGGAAGCCCAGGAAGGACCAGGTATCTCTACCCCATCTTCTCATACCCTGGACCCCACCTCCCAAGGTCTTCCTGGGTCATCAGGGCAAAGGTCAGAGACCTCATCAGAGTCCCGCAGAGAAGCTGGGGGGACCCTACCTGGGGAAGGGGCGGATCCCCAGGGGTGGGGGGCCTCCTGTTTAGCCAACAAACAGAAGGGGCTAAATCCCCAACCTGACCTGCTTTTCTGGGTAAACACGTTGCCGTTGCGGGGCCTTCTGTGTCAGTGCGCATTGTCCACTGGGGATTAAGTGAAGCAGGGGTTGTGCTCTTTTTTCTTTCCTTCTTTTCTTTTTCCCTTTTTTTCTTTTTCTTTCTTTTCTTTTTTTTTTTTTAAGCACTGAGAAAAGCCATTAAGGGATTAACACCCCGATTTATGAAAATGGAGGATGATAAAGGCACAATGGGGGTGACAGCATCGTGTAAACGACACATTCATTTCGGGGACAGGACTGTTCACTGGGAGAAATGGAGAAATAAATGGAACAATGAGGAGATGCTTTTACCAGCTTGTCATTAATTAGCCAAGAGCACAATTGTTTTATTGTCCTTTTTGAAAAATACAAAATTGGTAGGAAAATACAAGCACTGAGCGCAGCGATTATTCTGTGTCACGGGCTGACATCGGCTTTTCCTTTCCTCCCGAAGCTCGCCTCCGGAAGTGGTGAGGGAAGGGAACTTGCCCCTGGCGGGGGGGAACAGATGACCCCCCACCCCCGCCCCGAGTACACCTCAAACTTCGGGACAGTGAGGGCGGCCTCCAAACTGGAGAGACTTCTCGGGCCTTTCTGGCCTCCACCAGCAAGACAGTGAGGGGGTGGGAGGTAGGAGGTGGGTGGGCTGTCCTGGGAGGTCTCTGGTAGCCGGTGGGAAGGGACAGGAGCTTGGGGACCAAAAGGTCACCTGCTGGGGCCAACGGGGCCAGCACAGTGGTGCCTCACCTGGTCCCCGACCAGGCCTGCTGGCCAGGCCAGTGCAGGTGGCTCTGCAAGCTCTGATGCCGTTCTCGCTCTCACCCGTTTATTTCCTCGACGGTTAGGGGCGGAAGTGTTTGAAATATACCCATGCTGGGGTGCCTATAACGAAAAGCCTTCTGAGCATCAGAAAAGTGGGCTGGAACCCTGACAGCAAAGGCTTTTCCTCTGAGCTGCAGACAGTAGACAGCGCCAGCCCTGCTGTGGGCAAGGACACGTGTCTGCGTCGAAGAGCCCAGGAAGGCTCCTGTGAGCAGGGGCAGCAGGGGACATAGGGATGGCTCGGGACCCTGGAGACTCACAGGGCGGATGTGCAGCAAGTCTGCGGGAGTCTGGATGGGTGAGCTGGCATGTGCATGGGTGGTCCTCACCTCGCCAGCCTGGGCACAGGGGGAGGGGGCCTGGGTCCCAGCACTGGTTGCCCCTCCATTTCTAAGGGTCGTTTGCAAATCTGAGCACCTCATTTTAGATTCTAACATGTCAGACACAGAAAAGTTGGCCAACGGTAGCTATTTCTAGAAAGAGGCCAACAATCACCCAAGGGTTAACGGCACTTATATAAAGAAAAGGGGCTCAGAAACAAACAGGGTGCCCGGCAAGGAAACTGTAAACAGCGTTCCCATTGTTCTTGCCTTCTATGACTATTGGTCATTGTTCGGCCTTTAATCTGGAAACACTATAGATATAAATATAGCCATCTTTACAGCATTGTATCTTTACAGGCAAAGATAAAACAAAGCATCTTTATGTCTCTAAGCTTTATATTTATATAAAGATGTCTTTATTCAGAAAGATTCTGTCTGTGTGTCTCACAAATAAATGTCGAGCGACCGTAGACTTGTATCCACCCATCCCACACATTCAACCTCCTATGTGCCAGGCACTGGCCTAGTGGTGGGCGTTTGTTTAGCAGTGAACAAGCGAGAAGCCTCCTGCCCCCTTCCCTAAGAATTTACACTGCTGGGTATGAAAACAGAAGATAAATAAACACACAGTCGTAGAAACGGGTCACATAATAATTATTGCTAGGGAGAAAAATGAAGCGGGTCAAAGAGGTACAATGTGTGGAAGAGGCCAAAGGATATGTGTATATTGACTACCCTCCACCAGGCCACACATTTCAGGCACCTACAGGGCCAAGCCTGCGATAAAGGCAAGAGTGGCGAACAAGTGCCCGCCTGCTGGCCTATAGGGCGACCGCTACTCCCGCGGCTTGTCAAATTTGGGGGTGCGGCTATCTCTTATCACCTTGATGCAAGGCTGGATCTGCAAGTGAGCTCTCCTGATTTTAAACCTTTCAGAGCTAAAGCAAACTTCCGCCCAGACTCACCCATAAGCCATCAGTTTATACTCTCCCCTGAATCTCTTATCAGGCAAGGAGCACTCATACAACTTACCCTTTATCACCTGGCTGCCAGGAAACTCGGTGGTAAGTTTAATTTTCTTTTAATTTTTTATTGAATTTGTTGGGGTAACACCGGTGAATAAAATTACATACGTTAAGTTTAATTTTAAAGCGCTTTAACTATTCTGCATTCGATTCTTGGCAAAACTCACCTTATTTCTTCTCCCAGTTCTCATAGTTTATTTGATTTTAAAAGGTCCAGCTAAAGGCGGTATGCTTGTTATGATCAGAAACCTCTAATTATGATCAATGAGGAATAAATTCTAGCAAAACTAGACTGTAAGAAAATAGCTACTGTGGTCACACTCTTTGATAACCAGGTACCATAGGTGTTCAGGGGGAAAAGCATGCATTGTGATAACAGCCTTTAGTAATGCTTGCCTTTTGTTTGTGAAGCTTACGGGGTGGGGGATCTTGTCGGTAGGTTTCCCCCAGGGAGAGAACTGGCTGTCACCGCTCCGCACCCTCCCCCTTGCAGATTCTGTAGCCGCAATGCCTCCACTTCCTGAGCACGCCCGATCTGCCCCATGATTTGGCTGGAAACAGCCCGTCCCCAGTACTCGCCGTCCCGATGCCAGCTCAGCCTTCCTAGATTCCCTAGAAAGGCGCCTCTGGCCCAGGCTGGTTGGAACCCGTGCCAGCTGTCGAGATCAGGGAGGGAAATCCTTGGCATCGCGTGGGTGCACGACAGTCAGCTGGAAGTGGCTGCCGGAAACACTTGTGTCAAGAAAAAAATCTGAGGCCACGCTTAGGTTAAACAGGAAACACAGGCTGGCTGATTAGGGACGTCCGCCATCCTTAGCAAGGGGGCGTCTCCCCACGCCATCAGGAGGGGCAGCGTGAAGTGATTCTGTTTCCTTCTAAGAAAGGGCCGCATATGATGTATGAGGCATCATACAGGGCCTCAGGTGAAATCAGAGGCCACTCTCTGGGGGCTGCTCCCCTGTTTTCTTTGGCTAACAGTTGTCAGCCTTTCATGGTAAGACGCCTGGATTCCAACTTTATCTTCTACAGGCGTGTCACGTTGGCCGAGCTCCTCCACCCCTTCAGCCTCAGTTTACTGTGCTGTGAAATGGGGTCACCGCCGCGTCCCATTTCCCAGGAACATGGGGATGATTACGTGTGAAGAACTTCACTCAGCCATTGTAAGTATAAGCACTCGGTCAATGTCGTCGATTATTGTTGATATTATTGTTATTTTCCAAGGGTCGCCCTTGGGCCCGCCCATAGCTCTGCGTCTCACCACCTGCTCCCAGCAGCCCTACCCTTATCCCTGCCCTCCTGTCACGCCAGTCACCATCTCAGGAACATGTCATTCTTTTTCATGGTCTCAGGCTGCTGCCATGGCTCGGCTCCCACCCCAGCACCCTGCTCTCTCTTCCCCACTAGCCGACATTGCGTCTCAAGGGGGTACACTCAATCATCTCACTGGACCCTGTGTTGTCCCACTCCGGTCACGGCCAACCCTCCCAAAAGAACAGCCCACGTCGCAGCCTGTGGGCGGCATGCTCAAATAGAGCCAAGCCAGGCCGGGCAGACGCTGGGACCGCGCGAGGCCCAGGCCCGTGGTGCCACCCCAGCACATCCCCAGAGAGTCCTTGTCGGAAAGCTTCCACGAAGCTGGCTGACAAGTGCTTGATGTTTCACCCTGTGGCCTTGACTGTGTCCCGCAGACGAGCCCGGGGAAATGAATACCTCATGGTCACCACGGGTCCCCGGTCCTGCACTGGACCGAGCCCAGGGGGATTCTGGAGCAAGGTTCAGCAGGGGAAAGAAAGCCACGCTGGATCCCGGTCCTGATTCTTCCAGAAACGAGCTGAGGCAGCGGGCGGGGGGCCCCTGCGATTCTGCAGACCCGGGGTTTTAAGTCAGTGACAAGAGACGACATTGCTATGACGTTACTTTTGCAAAAGCATTGGATTAACTTAGGACAAGAAAAAGGAAGCTACAAGGCTTCTGATTAGTCCCCTTTCAAGATGTTTCCTAAATGTTAGTCAGCCCCCTTCTTCAAGTGACAGAAGCCCAGCTTACTCTGCCTTTGGCCCAAATCACTGTGATAACGACAATATAAGGGATTTAGTGTCCGTGTATTAGAATCACCTGGAGGCTCTGTCAAAATGCATGCAAGCTGCAAGGACCCACCTGTGGGCTGCTGATTCAGAGGGTCGGGGGGCTGCCTGAGAACCCGCACTTCCGGCACACGCTCAGTGATGCTCACACCCGGAGGGCCGCTGGCATGGGAGGAGTCACAGTTTCTTCGTCTGTAAAGCAGGGGCAGTGGCCCCTCACAAGACGGTCCTGAGGCTGCCTCAGGCCCACAGACGTGAACGTGCTGTATGCTAAGCTGCACCAACCACTTGTTGGGAAGAGTGCTGAAGGGCGTTCCCACGTAACACGGGCATGCGGCTACCTAATTGCACGGGACGTAGTTACTAGGCCCTGTGACGTGCTCACACAGCTGACAGTACGTGACCCCTACAGGGCCTGTCCCATTAGACTTCTCACTTTGCACTGAGAGACCCTTCGGTGGAGGATTTCCTTTACATGGGAGGACACAGTAGCTCCAAGATACAAACGGACTTCCCAGAGGCCACGCACTGCAGACTTGCTGGGGTGCCTGCGTATCTCCCAACCACCCCCACCCCTTCCTCTTGGAACCGCCTTCCCACCCTCAGGGGTTGACTGGATGTCATCTGTATGCTCTGTGACCCCGACATTCTGGCCAGAGTCGCTGGATCAAAGGTTGACCCCTGACCCAAGCTGGTCCAATTAGCATCTCCCTCCTGGGAAGGCAGAGCTGCTACTGAGAGGTTGTGCTGGCCAGAGGATGCGGGTGGGGGGCAAGTGGGAGAGGAGGAGGAATGAAGCCCATGACAGAGGGCGTCAGAGACAAGAGCCAGGGTGCCCTGGAACCTCTGAGTTCCTGTCTCCAGTAACTTCCTGGGACCCCACTATCTTCCTGACCTTGGAGTCCATGACACAGCACTATAGAGAGCAAAGTTTTTGTTTTTTTGCTATAAAGAAAAGTTATATCAAGAAACCTTATACAATAAAGTTATTACCGAATATCCCTCAATTAGCTGAAAAGTCCGGGGGTTGCACTGGCTTTCAATAGAGCTGATTTGGTAGCTGAAACACGACCAAGGACCCAGTTTCTCTCTCTCTCTCCTGCCTTTTGAGATGTAAAATTCATCCTCAGGAATCATAGGGCCCTTTGCAGCTCCAGGCTTTTCTTTGGTGATAGCAAAATGGCTGCAATAGTTCCGGATCTCACACCATAACCCATGCTTCCTAAAGGAAAAGAGAATCCCTTCCAATTGGCCTTGCAGGAGTCCTGGGATTTATCCTCGTTGGCCCAAATGAGTCCACATGCCCATTTCTAAACCAACTGACAAGGGGATAAGACATGTTATTTAGATCGAACCAGTCAGGGCTCTCCCTGGGGGCAGAGGGTGGAGTCCCCCCCACACTGTAAGACTGAAGATCAGAGAAAGAAGAACTTTCCAAAGTACAATATTTTTGGTGAAGACGAGAAGCACGCGATAGATATTAGGAAGGCAACCAACGCACACCCGCAGCTTTCTATAATAAATGTTTCTTTTTTGTTTAGTCTTTCTTGAGTTAATTTTTAACTCATAACCAAAGAGTCCTATCTAAATAGGTACATGCACTCTTCACCCTTTCGTTCACTAAATCATTAATTTCTTCTAAATCATTTCTGGAAAGCCCCTGGGATACTCTCACATAGCTTAAGCAGGAGAGAAGGGACGGAAGCCAAATCTCACTCATCAGGGACACGGACGCTGGGACGGACTCGGACAAGCTCCCTGTCTCTACACGGATTTAACAGAAATATAGTTATTGTGACTAATGACAAGATACGAACAGGATCTGAAAAAATGATACTAATTAAAATTATGAGGATTAATTGAAAATATTTCAAATGCAAATCCTACGCTTCATGTTTCATTAACTTATAATAATCCATTTCAATCACGATTTTCTTGCCTGACTCATCTTGAAGGAGTTTTAGCCTGCGTCATTGTTTCCTTATATTCATATAAATATTTGCAGAGAGGAAAACTTTCAAAATCTTACTCCGGGACATAGCAAATACAATGTTAGAACCAGTACAAATGCTTACGCCACAGATAATGCTGCATAATTTGCAGGATGGGTGTAATTGCCTGGGAAGAAAGTGCCAGAAACAATAGCCAGCCAGCCTCCCTCTTAGAAAAACGCTGAATCACCAATGCACACGACAAAGCAGGGAACAATGTCGCGTGAGCCCAGGCACAGAAATCTCAGAGTCCAAGAACGTTAGGCTTTTCGTGAGAAGCTGCTTCAGAAGGGCCTTATCAATATCCTTCTCCTTTATGTTTGCCCCAGAGGAATACGTGTTCAAGTCATGCCAAAATCCGTGCACGAAAGCTCTTTCAACCCATTTAATTTCAAAATCTAATAATAAAAAACACTGCATGGTATTTATTTGATGGCACTTTTTCCTCTCTTAGTGGCATGTGGAATGATCGCGCACCTGGACAGCACCTGCGATTGAACAGAAATATGGTAATTCGGTTCTCATAACCTGACAGCTCACGTGATATAACTGCTCTGTGTCATTACTGCAGTTAATAATAATCATTATTATTATTTATTGACTGTTATATTTTGCTGCATTTGGTCACTCTCCCTAATTCCATTCACCCCTCCCCCCCATTTATATGCAGCACAGCCGAAGTGCAGTGAGGTTTCGTGTTCAGCACATTCACAGGTAAGGATATTACAGGGCAGGGCAAAAGCAGGTTTCCAGCTGTGAGTACGTGAAACACAGAGTTTAGTCTTATATTATTATTTATTAATTAGTCTATTATTTTCCACATGAGCAACTGTAAACCTATTTTTGCTCCGCCATGTATTTGTGGCCCTGGCAAAAGGCTGAGCACGTTGCAAATCTCACACTCGCACCAATGCCCTTCTACTAACCTTTTTCTATGGTTGGACCCCCGACATTCCCCGCGAGTCTACGCCCTGTAAAGCAAAGCCTCCTGAGCATGCTCACGCACGTCACCACTTACTGACGGGCGCCGAGGACACCAATGCAAATAGGAGAACAGTTCGGATGATCAAATAAACAAGCGCTTGGTGTTGTCCAATGAGGTGTAAGCAAGGTCGGCCCGATTGAGCGGGCACGTCAACCTCCCGCTCGGGCCTCCGTTCTGTGCCCGCTGGGCTGTAACTGGGCCTTCAATGCCTCCAGCCGGATGGGATCCATCCGCCGGCCCCCTTATAGCTCTGGCTGTTTCTAGCAAATTCATGCTAGAATTAATGCTAAAAACATGTGAAAGCATGATCGTGCCTCTTGCAAATCTTTCTCCCCGTCCCTGGCTCATCGTTCCGTTACGTCATAATTATCATACAGCTATAGCGTAAATACATAGTTATCTCCATCTCTCCGTCCAGATGGTCGGTTACACGATAATTACAGTATGTTTGTACTTACTGGGTTTAATTACCAGATAATCAGGAAGAACATGCAAATTGCTAGGTTGTTGGAACACAGTACATTGAACCAGGGAAAACCTGTGCACAGAAGCAAACAAGCTCTCACAGGGACTGTGGCGATGGGGAGGCGAGGCTGGTTATAAGTCTATTGTGGGGGTTAGGGTTACACTTGCGGAGCTTGGATTAATGTCTGCATTATAAGCAAGTGTAATGGGAGAGGGACTCGCGCTGCCACACCTACCCCGGGGACAATGGGGACGGGGCACAGGAGCGGCTGAGTACGGCACCAGCGCTGGGCTCTGGAGTCCTGTTCGGCTCCCGCCCAGTGCATGCCAGAGTCACAGGCCCGCCGCCTGTGTGCTCAGCCCAACCATGTCCCTGCCCCAGTGCCTGCAGAGAGAGACTGCAAACCCACAGCCAAGTGAACCTCGCTCCGGAACACGACGTCACTCCAGGCAGACACCAGCTTATGGTTCCCTGGTGTGTCCGCTTGCCAGCGCCAGTGCTGTCGCTAAGCAGTTTTCTTCCATCCTCACACCAAGAGGATCTGCTCAGACCAGCGCCCCTGATTTCCGTTCTGCATTTTGTGGTGGTCTCTCGTGTTTTCCACCTCTCTCCTTCCTGACTTCCTCTTAGAAATCCATGTCGTTCTGAAGGAGAAAGCTTCACCCGTGCACCCAGGAAGAAAACCTATGACCTCGGCCATCAGCATCTTCCCGCCACCTGCCTCCAGTGACCGCTTGAAGGTTCCACATATGCCTCGAGACACTTAAGCCAATCTTAGCACACATCCTTTTCTGGAAATGCCAGAAGCAAGGCTCTGCCCCTCCCCTCCTGGATGTGAATGATCAAGTCTGAAGCCTCAAGAGCCACTGAAAGCCATCTTGCCACCATAAAGGAGCAACGGGGTCATTAGTGAACCACAGGGCCAAGCTCTACCTGAAACCCATCCTACTTTCCAATTACACAAGCGAACAAGCTCCCTCTATCGTTTATGCCAGCTAGAGTTGGGGTCTCTGTTTTTATGACAAAAGACTTCATAGCATCAAGCGGCCACAACTTACCTGCTTGACTTGCCGTAGCAAACGCCCTGATAGGTTTTTTCGTGACCTTTTCTGCTGCGCTGCCTGGACATAACCAGCCTTCATGTTCTGCTGCGTCATTTCTTATTTTTTCCCCCTCCATATTATTGAGATATAATTGGTACGTAACGTGTTATCAGTTTCAGGCATACGACACTAAGATTTGATACGGGGATATATGGCAAAATAATTACCACAATTGTTTACTTAACATCTGTTACCTCATGGAGTTACAATTTTTTTCTTGTGATGAGAACATTTAAGATCTACTCTCAGTAACTTTCGAATATACATACAGGATTAACTATAGCCACTGCAATGCACTTTACACACTCAGGACTTATTTTATTACTGGAATATTTTGCCTTTTGACTCCCTTCATCCATTTTGCCCACCCAGATCCCCCACCTCTGGCAACTGCCAATCTGTTCTCTGCATCTATGAATTTGGGATATTTGTTGGGGGTTTTTTGTTGTTGTTTCCACATGGAAGTGAGATCATACGGTATTTGTCCTCTCTCTGGCTTCTTTAATTTAGCACGATACCCTCCAGGTCCATCATGTTGTCACAAATGGCAGAATTTCCTTCTATTTTATGGCTGAGTAATGTTCCAGTGTGTGTGTTGCATTTTTGTCTAATTGATGGCAAGGCCGTCCACCTGCACAAAGGTTACAGTTCTCTTGATTGTGACCCTGGCTTTATCGCTGGTGGCCTGCAACTAAACCCAGAGTATCTTCAAAGTCTGCCTGCATAGACAGCGTTGCTGGATACCATAGGGAGGTCTAAAAGTCTTAAAAATTTATCAAGTCATACACTGAAGATTGCTGTTTTCAACCTATTTTAATTTATACTGACACAAAAACATCCAGGCAGAGATGACGACGAATGACCACTCGGCCGTCATGGAGACGAGGAGAGTTTACCTACGAATCTCCTCTCATCCCAACCGCATCACTGATGACCAACCCCAGCCGCTCGTGCTGGAGGGGTTCCGGGTGGCATGTTAGCGCATCAACCGGTCTGATGTGGCTGGAGGCTCCCTGGTGAGCAGGCAGACCCTGTGCGGATGGATGGCCCGTAGAGGGGCTGCGTCCTCTGTGAAGCTTGGCTTTGGGCCCGTGCTGGGGAAGCTGGGCAAGGTGGCAGTGGGGTTGCTCCCCGGTGGCCAGAGTCCACGCTTCCCTGTGCATGTGATCCAGTGGCATGTCCACCTGCCATCAGCTTCTTAGTGGGTCTCATATTTGCCATCCCACTTGTTGGGTCTGTTTAGAGTCGACTCTACGTGAGAGGTGAAGTGCACCTCTCAAGACCCCTGGCCCCACAGACTGAGGAGAGCTGCCACCTCATTGCCAAGTTCAGCACGGCCAGAGAGGAGTGCGCAGGGATCCAGCCATCACTGGATGGTGCCAGACGCGTGAGAGTCCTTGCATATACCCAGGCTCGCTGACGCTGGTAGACAGGTGACCACGACCTAGATGCTGAGGCAGGAAACAACGTCCCTGGTTCACGAGCTGAAGGACAAGAGATGCAAACACTCACGGGAGAGGAGGCGATGGCAGAGATGCTGAAGAGGCTCAAGACTCCGGAAGAGGCTGTGAAAATGACCACGTCACAGGGAGCTTTGCCAAGCCCGCCAGGAGGCCAAGAGCCCAGCCCTGACGTCGCCTTCTCGGAGTGGACCTGAGTCTCAAAGCAGCACTGCCCGCTCCTCTCCACTGAGGGCTCACCAGCTGCCCACTGTGCCCCCCGCCTGCACCCTCACCTGGGTACCACCGAGGCCAGTGGGTGCACAAGAGCCCTCTCCCCGGGCCAGGGCTCCTCCTCTTCCTCCCCATACTGCACACAGCAGTCAGCTCCTGTGTGGACGATCCTTCCACATGGAAAGAACACAAGACGTCCTGGGACACACTGAGCAGGGCGGGCTTCTCTACAGTCCCAGAGTGTCTGGGTTCTCTCTCGGTAGCAAAAAAGAGGGTTGCCGTCCTTAAGACGGGCATCTTTGACCGCGATGGAATCTTCATCCACTGCATTTCTCAGTGCTTCGGAAGCATTATTTGTATATTAATCTTCTAAGTGAACATTTCTATATTATTCTCTCCTTAAATATTGTGTTTTGATTTAAAAATATAGGCAACTTTACAATAAAAATTTTAATAGTCAAAAATTATCATCATCAGAGAAAGAGATTATTAATAAGAATAATGATCGGTAGCAGTGTTGACAAGGATAGCTACCACCCATTGGGTTTACAGTGTGCCAGGTCCAGAGCTAAGCCATCAAATCAATTTTCCCATTGCATCTCCACAATAACTTTGTGAGACAGATACTATTATTGTTCCTGTTTTACAGATGAGAAGACTGAGGCCCAGAGAGGTGAACAGAAGCTAGCGCTGTTGGACTTGGGCCACATCTGCCTCTAACGCCCACAACCCCCTGGACCCAGGGGAAATTTACTCCTTGTGAGTTACCAGGAAGTAGGTGCCAGGTCCCCTGGTGCAGCAGCTTCTGCACTGCCCGGCACAGGGTAGAGATCTGTCTGCTGACCCGAGCGTTTCTCCCCATTGAATCCCTCGGTCAGAGCTACTGAGCCAAGACAGGCCCAACCACCTGGGCAGGGTTTTCAGTAAGGTGTGGGCACGTTTGGGGGTGGGGGGCTTAATGATTATTTTCAGTCTCAGTTCCTGCTTATTCGGTCTGGGTTTTGCACGATTAATTAGGAGCCTACATTAATGAGAAGGGAAACATGTGTCCAGCTAGCCCTCCCAGACATTCCTGAAACAAACTCTCCAGTCTGCACTGCAAGACAGTGCAAACGGGACTTGGGAAGGCCCTTGGAGCTGGCTCCACACCCAACCCTGCGGGCTGGGAGGACGGGCCTGGCCTGGGGTCCGCGCCACCCCAGGCTGGATCGCCGATCAGACTGTCTTTGGTTCCACCACAGCACAACCACAGAATCCTGGGAAGGGGCAAGTCTAAACTCAGAGCAAGAACTAGACACGGAAGGAGATGAGGAAAGAAAGTAAGGAGGATGAGGGGGAAATTCTGCAGACTAAATGCACACTCACGGGCCCCCATCGGTAGTCCCGGGGGCCGGTTTTCTTTCTTATCCCTGGCTTGTGCGCCTTTTGTCTTTAGAATGAGAACAGACTGACCCATCCATCCCAGCTACAGCTTGCTTGGGGTGGCGACTGAATGAAAATACGTCAGGGTCCATCCGAATGGTTCGGCATGTCTTTTTAGCGAGGCAAATGCCGGGACCTTCCCTTCTGTGGCCTCCACTTACAGGAAACATGAGAAAATATACCAGTGCTAAAGTGGACAATTTCTAGAAAGTCCACAGAAGGTTAGGGTGCTCTCTCTCAATGTACTAGGCATGCGCTGTGCAGGGACTGGGGACTGGGGTCAGGCAGTGGACTAGGGACCTACGGTCTCCACCCTTGAGGAGCGCAGAAAGCATTTCCTGCTCACCAGCCGCACACCAAGCTGAGCGAGGATATTGACAAGGACGATTATTCAGCCTTAAAAAGTCTTCGGGGGAAATGCAAATTAAAATCACAATAGGATGCCACTCCATCCTCATTAGAATAATTTGCCTAAAAAGTAAATTCCTTTTACCTAAAAGGAATGAAATTCTGACACATGCTACAACAGAGATGAAACTTGAAGACATTAGGCTCAGCACCGAAATAAGCCAGAAACAAAAGGACAAATATTGGATGGCTCCACTTTTTATAGGAGGCACCTAGAGTTGTCAAAATCACAGAGACAGAAAGTAGAAGAGCGGCTACCGGGGGTATGGGGGTTACTGTTTAATGGGGATAGAGTTTCAGTGAGGGATGAAGAAAAAGTTCTGGAGATGGATGGCAGTGAGGTTCGCACATCCGCCACGTGGGTGATGCCGCGGCACTGCGCCCTCACAAAGAGCTAAACGTGATGTGTATTTTACCACCATTTTTTTTTTACAGGAAGGCAGTCTCTTGGGTCTCACCGGACGCAAGTTTCCTAGATAAGTGGGCGAGTGGAGATCACCCACTCTCAACAGTCTCTCCACCTGCACCCACGCTGCAAGCCCCTTCTTCAACGTGGACCATCGGCGGTCTACACAGCAGCCATTCAGGACGTGTGTCCAGCAGGACTCCAGGCACTGGGGAGGGAGGGCACTGAGGTGGTGCAGCGTCCTGCCCTCGGAGGCTTCCATTCCCGCAGCAGTCAGGCGATGAGCCGGCACACCGCAAGCCCCACTCCCAACAGGCTCTGTCCTGCCCATTTTGGGGTGTTGTTTTCCCATTTTTTTTTTTGTTGCTGTTCTATGACAGTTGTCCCAATTTTCCCCCGTTGCTCTCGCCTGCCCTGCCCACCCCCCGCTCCCACAGCCTGTCTCCGCCCTGTTGTCCATGTCCATGGGCTCGTTTATACTTGCACCTGTCACAGTCTAACATGACACACGGCACTGATTTGCCCGTGTGCCTATTCCACTGGTCGTATTGACGGGACCCTGACCTGAGGTAGAAGAGGTGCCCTGTGCATAGTAATCACCAACGTGTGTGCAAAATGAATCATTTCTTCGTGTCTTCTTTAACTTTTTTCAGCAATATTTTGTGGTTTTCAGTGCGTAAGTCTTTCACCTCCTTGGTTAATTTTATTGAAGTATTTTATTCTTTTTGGTGATGCTGGAAATGGAGTTCCTTTCTTAATTTCCTTTTCAGATTTTTCATCATTAGTGCATAAAAATAAAACTGATTTTTGTGCGTGTTGAATTTGTTTGTTCTAAGAGGGATTTTGTAGGGTTCTTTTTCTTTTTTTTTTCTGCATTTAAAATCAAAGTGTCTGCGAACAGAGATAATTTCACTTCTTCCTTTCCAAGCTGGTTGTGGTTTATTTCTCTTTCTTGCCTAACTGCTCTGGCTAGAACTTTAAACACTACGCTGACTAGAAATGACAAAAGATGGTATCCTTGTTTCGTCCCTGTTTTAGAGAAAAAGCTGGCAGTCTTTCCAGTGAGTATGATGTTCATTGCGGGTTTTTCATATGTGGTCTTCATTATGTTGAGGTAGTTTCTTCTGTTCCTAGTTTGTTGAGTGTTTTATCATGAAATGGTGTTGAATTGGGTCAAGCACTTTTACCACATTAATTGAGATGACCGTGTGTTTTTTTCCTTCATTCTGGTAATGTGGTGTATTACCTTGATTAATGTGCCAATGATGGTCATATATTGAACCATCCTTGCATTCAGGAACAAATCTTACTCAATTATGGTATATACTTTACTATACTATTGAATTGTTTGTTAGTATTTTTTATTTTTTGCATCAATATTCCTAAGGGATATTGATCTGTAATTTTCTTTTCTTGTAGTATCTTTGTCTGGCATTGGTATCAGGATAACGCTGGCCTCACTGAATGAAATAGAAAGTGTTCCCTCCTCTTCAAATTTCTGGAAGGGTTTGAGGATTGGTGTTAATTCACCTCTTAGCGTCCTATAAAATTCACTTTCATTTGAATTAATGAAAGTAAAGTCATTTGATCTAGTTATTTTTTGTCGGGAGATTTTTGATTACTAATTTAGTCTCACTAGGGACAGTCCTACTCAGATTTTCTATATCTTCACAGTTCAGTGTTCCAGGAATTTGTCCATTTCATCTAGGTTAACCAATCTGATGGCATATAAATTCTCTGTACTCTCTTACAGTCCTTTTTATTTCTGTAAAATCAGGAGTAATGTGCCCACTTTTATTTCTGATTTTAGAAATTTCAGTCTGCTCTTTTTTTCTTAGTCAACCTAGGAATAAGTTTGTCTATCTTTCTAAGGAAAAACAAAAACTTTTGGTTCAATTTATTTTCTCTATTTTGTCTGGGAGAAGGATAGCCTCCCTGGGCCACTTTGGGTTGCTATTTGCATGGAATATCTTGTTTCATTCTTTCATTTTACTTTGCCTGTGTCTTTAGAAAGAAAATGAATTTCTTGTAGTTAGCAAATAGTTGCACCATGTTGTACCCAGAAAGACAAAGCAGAAAGGCTGCAGAGGTTGATTTGAACTTGAGTCTCAAGAAACCGTCTGTTAAAATGAATGGTTAGAACCAATCAGAAAGCAAAGAGGGGCAGGGATAAGGTATAAGAAGAATTGGTTTGTCCCAATTCTTACCATAAACTGCACAAAGTATGCAATTTGATACGTTTGACACAAGTATATGCCTGTGAAACATCACCACAATCAAGATAATGAATATATTCTTTCCATTCAAAAGTTTCCTCCTGCCCCTTTGAAATCCCTCCAGCCCTTTTTCCTGCCTCCCACCATCTCCAGACAACCGCCCATCTGCTTTTCCTCACAACTGCTTCACCTGCATTTGCCAGACTATCATATAAATGGAATCGCACAGTATATATTCTTTCTGTCATCACACCGAATAATTATTTTGAGATTCATCTACGTTGTTGCATGTATCAATAATCATTCCTTTTCCTTGTATGAATATGCTACAATTTTTAATCTATTCATCGATGGATGGACATTTGGGTTGTATCTAGTGTTGAACTATAATAAAGATGGAATGGACATTTGCATACAAGTGTTTGTGTGGACATAAGCTTTTACGTCTCTTGGGTAAATAGGTAGACGTGGACTGGCTGGCCATATAGTGGGTATATGTTTAACTCTTAAGAAACTGCCAAATAGTTTTCAAAAGTACTTATGCCGCCCTATCTCCCACCAACAGTGAACGAGAGTTCAAATTTGTTTACGTCCTTACTAACGTTTCATATGTTCGCGCTTTTTCATTTTAGCCATTCTAATCGCTATGCAGTGGCCTGTCGCTGCGATTTTAATTTGCATTTCCTCAATGATCAATGGTGCTGAGCATCCTCTTATGTGTTCATTTGGTTTCCACATAATCATCTTTGTCTAAGTGTCTGTTCAAATATTTAGCCCATATTTTTATTGTATTGTTTTTGTTTTCTTATGATTGAATTTTAAGGGGGGGCTATATTCTCACTAGGGGTTCTTTATGAGACACATAATTCCGAATATTTTCTCCCACCCTGTGGCTTATCTTTTCATTCTTTTAACAGTCATTTGAAGAGCACCAGTTTTAAATTTTGATGAATTTCAATGTGTTACAGTTCATGTTTTGGGTGTCATATTTTTAGGGCATCTTTGACTAACCAAAGACCAAAAGATTCCCTCCTTTTGCTAGACATCTTATAGTTTTATACTTTACAGGTAGGCCTACAACTTATTTTGAGTTGTTTATATGTTACATAATGTGGATCTGAGGGGGCTTTTGCACATGGCTGTCCAAATGTCGCGCTATTCGATAAAAAGACTATTCTTTCTCCACGGAATGGTGTGTGCGCCTTTGCCAAAAACCAGTTGTCTGTGCAAGCGTGGGTCTGTTTATGAACTGTCTCTTTTGCTCCATCCCTCTGCTTCTGTCTTCCCGCCAACACCATTCTGTCCTAATTACAATAATGTTGAAGAAGTCTTGAAGTCAAGTGGTATTGAGCCTTCGCTTTGCTGTTTTGCAAAGTTGTGTTGGCTCTTCTGGGTCCTTCGCATTTCCATGTGAATTTTAAAATCAGCTTGTCCATTTCTACAAAACAAAAACCTTGCGGAGTCTTAAGACTGCATTAAAGTTATACCTATAGATCTACGGATCAACTTGAAAAGAAGAATACCGAGGCTTCTGACTGATGAACATGGAATATCTTGCCATCTTGTGCGATCTTTCTAATTTCTTTCAGCAATGGTTTGTAGTTTTCCCTATACAAGTCTTTATTCCAGTTTAACCCTGGGTATTGGGAGCGTGGAATCGGTGTGGTCTACTTTAATTTCTAACATACGGATACAGGGGTGGGAGAAGGTGAAAATAAAGACACAAAGACCAACCGGAAACTATGACATAGTTCAGGCAAGTGATGATGGGGCTTGGGCCAGACTACTGACAGTGGTAATGGGGAAAAAAAAAAGAGCTGATTTGAAACTTAATTAGATTGAACCACATAGAATTGCCATTCTTTGCAGGTTAAAGAAACTATGACATTGGCAACTTCATATGGTAAAACCTAATGCTTTTGGAGCAGAGTCAGGACTCGGGACTTGCTGGTTGATTAGACACAGAGAAGCAGCAAAAGGAAAGAATCAAGGGTGACTCGGGTGCTGAGCTCAAGCAAACGAATGGACGACAGGGCTTCCTCAAACCGTAAAGACTTGGGGAGGAAGGAGCCACGTGGCCCCCTTCTCCCTGACTTTGTCTTTATCCCCAATTCTTTCTCTTCCTCTCCACCATCTTTAGCGTTTCAGGGAACACAATCATCACCAGGCTACATGTTTACTTTTAAACATGCATTTTTCCCACCCAGCTCCCTGACGTTTTAATGGCTTTTGCTGGCTTAGCTTTCCACGGGCAGAGCGTTCAGAAAGAACGACGTTTCTGTGCACAGTGTGAGGTTCGTACGCACTCGCTTGATTTTAATGCCATAGCAACGTGCCCTTAACTTTTTATTTCTCTGAGCCCAATCCTCATCTGGAAGGGTTCTGGGCCACATTTTCAAGCAATTTGGTGCCGATCTTCGCGAGGCTCCTGAGTTTATGGAGGGAAGGCTAGGAACGCATGCTTGAGTTTATACTCGAATTACTATCCTAAATGACTCCGTGGAGGGTTCCTTTTAGGGGTCACTGAGAGCCAGAGTGGAATGTTTTTCCTTCTTCACTTTATCCCAGGCCTTGGGGCATGAGGACCATAAATGCAGGTAATGTGTTTTATAGCCAGATTCTCTGGGTTCATTTTCCATCTCTCTCCCCACCCCCAGTGATAACCATGAAACTCCACAGAGCTGGCGGGAGACTCCATTTGTGCGACCCTGTGTCTACAAAGGCTGGGGGATTTGGGCGGCTGAGCAACAGAGCAGGGTGCACTTGAGGAGCACGACACTTCCTGTCTGTGGCTCAGCCAGACACACGCGGTTGCCCTCAAGCCCAACGGAGCAGTCCAAACTTGAAAGAGTTGCTCATGAGGTAGTGAGCTCCCCATCACAGGAGGTATTCAAGAAGTGCCCACACATCTGACTGCCAAAGGTGTCAGAATTGGCAACTTCCGTATCTGACAAGGAGTAGAAGGAGAAACATTTAGGAGTCCTTATAACACAGACTTTTGTTTTGAAACTATGCTATCTTTTCATTGTTTCAATGGATGTTTACTTAACACTTACTGCAAGGCTGGGAATGGTACCCTGAAAATACAGCCGGGAGGGAGACGGTCCTGGCCCTGCCCTTAAAGAGCCTGCAATCTAGTGACAGTGACGAGTCGTGCGTAATTTATAATGAGGTGATGAAAACAACAGTGGCACTGAGACACTGGGCCCGGAACCTTGTTGTTTTTCACGCCTTATTCCACGACCCTGGGAGGCCAAGTTCCACTTTACAAATTACGAAATGCAAGCCCCAAAAGTTGCTTGAATTGCCCTGGCTTATACAGCTGCTACCTGCCGAAGCCGGACCGGCAGCCCAGGCCTGTCAGCCTCCAGGGTCTACACACTTAACTAAACCTCTGGTTAAGATTCTGCAAGGACCACGTTAGCGCTCGGGTCCGGAAGGCCCAAGCCTCCGCACACCCTACCCCTACTCTCACCTCGAGAAAGTCAAACAGTGCAGGTCCACGTACTCCCTCTCCTCCCACTAAACATACTAGTCCTTGGGGGCTTTCAAATAAAAACCATCTCTCTGCCTTATGCAAGTAGGCTTGCCAGCTCCAAAAAAAATTTATAATAACACATTTTATTGTAAAACTTGAGGCTTGATCCTTGCCAGGGCTCCCACGGTCATTTGGAAAGTGAGGGGGTTTTGTATAAAGGTCCTACTATGTGCTCAGCTCTAAAAGGGGGTGACAGTTGAGTGGCTGGAGGTGCACAAATAAAAGCAATGCTCTTTGCCCTTGATAGACTTCAAATCTCATTGCAAAGACAGAGAGAGATGAGAAGAGGCAGGCCCCAGGGGACCAAGGAAAGAACCAAGACATAGGCATCAGGCCAGCGCTTTCGCAACCCTGGGTCTCACTGTGTGTCTCGACACGACCCTTTGCCTCTCTGGGTCTCGCACTCCTCATCTATAACCACGTTGCCCCAAAGAACTATCTGCGATGACGGAAATGTTCTCTAACTGCGGTGTCCAGTGCAGTGGGTATCGAGTCATGAAATGCGGTTCGTGTGACTGAGGACTGAATTTTTAACTCTCTGTCATTTTTAATTATTTCAAATTTCAATAGCCACCAGACACTAACAGCTACCACATTGGGGGACCTTGTTCTACGAAGCTGGGGCTCAGGAGGTTTCATTTATTTCAAATAACGCATTGAGAGAGGACGTCAGAAATGTTTGTTTTGCCTCTGGAACTGCCATGACGGATAAAGTAATGGTGAAACCTTTGGGCATGGGAGACGGGGGCCACATCCCAGCTTTAACATATCTGACTGCAAAGCCGTAGGCCAGTCCTTTAGCCTCGCAGTGCCTCAGGTTACCTGTCTGTAAAATGGGATAATCACAGAATCCGGTTCACAGGGCTGTTGTGAGAAATAAGTGAGATTAATAGATGAGAAATAAATGACATAACAGATCTTTCAGCGCAGTGCCTGATACTTGGTCAACGCTCAACCAATGTGGTTTTCTAAAAAAAGTTTTTATTGTTATTATTATTAATGGGACTTTGCATTACTCAGCTTTCTGGAATCATGGCCGTGTTGCCCTAGCAACTCACTCTTATCAGGGAGACATCAGAAACCTCTAAAAGCCATCTTCTTTTTTTTTTTTCACTATAAAACACTTCATTATGGAAAATCTCAAACACACACAAAAGTTAGAGAGCGGCATGATGGATCCACCCCATGTACCCATCTCTTATTTTCGGTGATTATCAACATGCAGCCAATCCCATCACATCTGTACACCTCCCCATGTCTTTACCTACCCACCTCAACAATATTTTTAAGCAAGCACAAGATATAGACCTTTAACTATATATATATATATATACACACACATATATATGAGAATGTAACTTGATATAGATTACTTTCTTAAAAAGACCTCTAAAAAAAACCCCATAATTATGATACCATGATCACACATCCAAGTTTTTAGAATCGCTTTGTTTTTCTTGCATTTGTCCAGCTGTTGCGAGATCTAACTGACGGACAGCCCTGCCTCAGTTTACAGTTAACCAGACATGCTGGGGCGATCATTCTGAAGCCGACGCCGGCCAAGGCATGGTGCTGGGCGCCTTCCAGACCAACCGTCTTCTTGCTCTCAGCTGCCTACATGGAGGGATGAGAGTCCCACGTCTAAAGGTGCCCTTCCTTCTCTAGGCAAGGAATGTTCCCCGCTTTAACAAATGCTAAGGGTCTCCTCCTTCCCAGGCCCTGGGAAGATATGAAAAGAGTTCAGTATCTTCATGGCATTAGCACCCTGGGGACCTTTGCCCAAGGGATTAAGATTGCGCTTGGGTCTGTGCATGGAATGGTCAGTGCAATTCAACGAGACAATGATTAAGATAAGACATTCAGGCACTTTGATCTGGAAGGTTTTTTCTTGAGGTTGTTAACAAAATTCGGATGGGCCTGACAAAGCACACAGAGTTTTCTTTTTTCTTCCTTTGTTTATTCCCAATGCATTTGACTCGGGGAAAAATCCTTCCAGGATGGAAATCTGTTTTTAAGTTGCTTTGGATTTCATTTAATTTACTAGTTACTATGGGATTTCTGTGGATGGGTCGCTCGCCGTGGAGTGCCACGATGTCACCAACTCAGTGTGTGACCGTGGACAAGCATCCTCTCCTTTGGACCTGGGTTGCCCATGAATTCAACAGGGATTTGCACCAGGGGTTGGGAGTGGATCTTTCCAGCCTTTTCAGCTCTGAGAGTCTAAAAGCTCGATGATCCCTTTTCTTTTAAATAGATACTATGACAGGATCTTAACGGCTTCATCATTAAACAATATTTCCAGTCTCCAGGCCCCTGGAGAAATGCATAGATCAGGCATCAAAACCCCAAGGCCCTTGGGAGCCAAGCGGGTCCCAGAAATGGGTGGATGGGCCTGAACTGGGACGAAGGGTCAGGCCCCCACCCCGGCCAGGGAGGCTGCTGCCGGGTCTCCAGGTGAGTTACCCATGCGAATGTGGGCATTCGTTGGCAGGTCTTTGACTTTTCCAAGAAACACCAGAAATCTAGATTTTAGACAAAACATCCTAATTTTAAGTGTCGCGATGAGAAAAGAAAGAAACCCACCCCCCGCTGAGACGATGCCCAGGGTCGGTCCCAGTGCGGCCCCGCCAACACCGGGGCCTTTTCCAGGACAGACCTTGGAAGGTGATTTTTAAAGGACGCCCAGATATCAGTCCAGTTCTTTTCATCTGGCCCCTTCTGCTAAAAATCAACATACTGACCTTCGGCCCAAAACTATGAAGTCCAGTCCAAACCAACAACAAGAAACAAACAAGATTTCTGTCGATCTCCCATGGTGGGGATTTTCGGAGCCCAGTATTGCATGCCACCAACTTCCAGGTAACTGAACCCAAGCTTTCTGGAATTATCTTGAATTCCTGGGGGGCGAAGCAATCCAGAAGTTCCCCTTACTGAGTCACAGAATCAATTATCCAGAATTGTAAGAAAATGAACCCCCAAGGTGATTTTCAGTTCTCATCTAAACCTCCCTGGCAATGGTGGGGGTCGGGCCCCGTCCATTCCTACCATAGCAGTCTGCCTATGTCCTTCCTAGGATGACCACAACCTATGATTTTTAAAAGATATTTTGGTTTCCTTGTTTATGGTCTGGATGCTGCACGCCAACCCCCCCCCCCCCAAGATGGAAGCTCCAAGAGAGCGGGGCTCTGCTATCTTGTTCACAGCTGTCCCCCAGCTCCTACAATAGAACTGGCAACCGCTAGAATCCAAACACATATTGTTAATGCATACATCAAGGAAGGGCCATCAAGGTGATAGTTTAGTGTCGCCAGGAACAGGTAGCTTATCGCTGCCCAGAGCAGGTCGTTGTTCTAGACACATAGGAAGCCCTTCTGAAAACAGATCTGAATCCGCCTCATGCCCATCAGCCCCGATTTAATCTGTTGGGGCCCCCCAAGCTAAGCCTACCTTCTCTTCCAACTCACAGGCTCCCGGGAATCGGAAGACAGGTGACCCATCTCATTTCTTCACTTGATCTCATAAAAGGGGAGAACAATGGCCAGGGTAGGAGAGAGGAAGGGAAGGGACAGGAGGGGCCGGTGACCGGAAGTCCTGGACACAGGGCCTAGCTGACAGGCTCGCTGGCACTCTGACTTTTATTTTCACTGAATTTATTGGGGTGACATTGGTTAATAAAATCATATAGGTTCCAGGGGTACAATTCTAGAATCCATCATTCGTACACCGTATTATGTGTTCACTTTTGATACGTACTTTAAAGCGACGTGATCTGGTTTCTCCAAATGTGCATTTCTCAGTCACCTTGCAAACACCCAGAGAGAAAAGAACCTGTGTCTTCGGACGCAGTCACATTCCTGTGTGACTACAATAGAAGGAGCTTTTGGTTCTGAGAAGATGCCTTGGGCCCTGCCAGCCTTGAGATTCTAGGACTCCACGAAGAACACCAAGCACTGGGGGGGGGAGGTGTGTGTGTGTATATGTGTGTGTGTGTGTGTGTGTGTGTGTGTGTGTGTGTGTGTGTGTTTGACCGGACAGATGGCTTTCCTCCTAAACGCTCGGAGAACACCTTGCAAAGGATCCAAAGCCAGTGACCAGAGTGGGGGAGCAATGTGCCCGGGGAATGGGGATGCTGGCCTTTCATGACACACCTCCTTGCTGTCCTCAAGAAAACAAATCTTTATGGAAAACAGGGCTATACTTCTCTTGCTTCCCAAGCTTCCTGTTTAACTGACGGTCCCCTCTCCGTGCCGCCCCCCCATCAATCACCTGGCAGATTCTGGATGGGAAGCAGGTCAGAAGGCCCAGTCACGGCCCTCCAGAGGCCAGGACCGGAAGCAGCCTCACTGGCGGGAGGCCCCATGCTACCAGTCAAGGCTTCGCAGTGATGATGAAGCCCCATGTCCTGAGAGGGTCGCCATTCAAAGCCCCCCAAAGCTGGAGAGAAGGGGTGGATAAGGCACAATGTGTAATCAGCTGGGCCCCTTTAGAAAGTAGAAATGCAAAGAGCGGTGTCTATAGCTGGAGACTACACATGCCTGCATGTTAGGCAAGCTTGATTTTCTAAAATTATTTCATGAATAGAAGGAGTTGGATTATATTTAAATGTACTTGAAGTCTCTCCTATTGTAAAAGACTCTCAAGCACTTTATTTTGAACAAACAGTACTATTTTAGGAAAACAAGTTAGCCTGAAATAACCTCAGCCGGCTGGTTTGGATAGTAAAAGCGATCACCTGACAGAATCAATGAAGAAAGAGGACAAAGACATTTAAAACAGACTTAGTCATTCTTCCCGGGGGTATGACTTTACAAGAGCAAGTTTTGAATGTTGTTGTACACAAGCCTTTAAATGATTGGTTCAAAAAGCCATAGAGTAAGTTATTAGTGATAGAGACCATGAGCAGTACTTGTGCACTGGAATAAAATTTCCAGTGACGGCATCATTCAAAGATTCAAGAGTTGCAGTAATGGAGACGTGCAGAAGAACACAGTATAACAGTAAAAGGGCAGAACCAACAAGAAGACATAACAACTATAAACATACACGCACCTAACAACAGAGTTCCAAAATTTATGAAGAAAAACTGACAGAGCTGAAGAAAAAACAGAGAATTTAACTGTATTAGCTGAGGACTTCAATATTTCACTTTATATGAAACAGTTAGACAGACTATCAGCAAGGAAACAGAAGACTGAACAGCACTATAAACTATTAGACCTCACAGACATCTACAGAGCACCCCGCCAACAGCAGAATGCACATTCTTCTCCAGGGCACACGGGACATTGTCCAGGAGAAGCCACACGTTAGGTCATAAAACAAACCTCAATAAATGCAAAACACTGAAATCACACAAAGCATATTCTCAAACCATGATGAGATGAAATTAGGAATCAGTAACCAAAATAAATTTGAAAAATTTGTAAATACATGTGTGAAAATTAAACAACGCTCTCCTAACTTAACAATGCGCCAACAGTAACAACAAAACCCCAAGGGAAATTGGAAAATACTTTGAAAAAAATGAAAATGAAAATGCAATATACCAAAACTTAAGGGAGAAAGCTAAATCAGTTCTTAGTGGGAAACTTGCAGATGTAAATGCCTGTGTTAAAAAAGGAAAGCTCTGAAATCAACAACCTAACCTCCCACTTTAAGGCACCAGAAAAAGAACAAACTAAGAGCAAACCCAAAACAGGCAGAAAGAAGGAGATAATGAAGATTAGAGCGGAAATTCATAGAGAATAGAAAAACAATAGGGAAAACATCAATGAAACCAAAGATTGGTTCTTTGAAACGATCACCCAAATTGACACAACATTAGTTAGAACGAGCAAGAGGAAAAGAGAGAGAAGATGCACGTTACTGAAACCAGGAGTGAAACGGTGGACATGACTACTGACCTTACAGAAAAAGCACAGTATCCGTGTTTTCGTAGATGCTGACAAGCTGATTCTAAAACGTATATAAAAAGGCAAAGGGGTTCCAATAGCCTGAATAATTTTGAAAAAGAAGAAGAAAGCTGGGGCCCTCATGGGCCCTGACCCCTCAAGACAGCGCAGGCGTCAGGTTTCCTTCGCTAGCACCTCTGATGTCCTCCAATCAGGTGTCGGCCCGCTGCCAACATCCCCACGGGACGCTGTGCAAACCTTCCGCAGGGCGCTCAGTGTGCCATACTGCACGCCTGCTTCCTGAGGACACAGCTGACATCTTTCCCTCTTGTGTCCCCGGGACACCGCAGAAGGCCCAAAACATAAAAGATGATGAGTAAACGTTATTTTTAAAGGATGGGCGGAAGATAGACAGACAGATGGGTGTATGATTATAGGCTGCTTTACCTGTGTACAAATGGAGGAGGTGGCATTGTTTCTTAGGTGATCACCAAGGGGAGACACGCTAAACTGGGAAACCTGGCGGCTTCCAGTTTCACCACAAAGCCCCGTATGACTTCCATCGAGCCCCTCCCTTGTTTGGACCCTCAGTTCCAGCTGGAAAACGTGTGAGTTTTACTGGAATGATCTCTCCAGGTCATGCAGATTCAGGTTTTGTTGTCCTAGGACTAGGCAGATTCTTCCATCCGTGTCTAGCACATTCAGCGTTTGCTAGACCTGGCCTTTCAAAAGCCGGATTTAGTGGGCGCGCTCACGAAACCTCTCCAAGTGGCCAAAGCGGCTGAGTGTCCAAAGGCAACGCTCTCTCCCTCTCGAAACGCCTCTGCGCGACTTGAACCCAGTACTGTCTGAGCTCCTCTGGTAGGGAATGTACACGGGACTCGATCGGCACCCACAACAGTTTTTGGCATGGGTAATTTGTCAGCCACAGCAATGTCACCCTATAAACTGGCCCTAAATTCCATTTTCTGTTACTAATGGGAAAGGCCATGTGATAGGAATTTATGGGGTGCCTCGGGTTTGACAGACAGACATGTGGGTGAAAGAAAAGGGCAAAGGAGGTCTCCTTTGGTATTTAAAATCATAGGTTCCCCTGTAAAACCTGGGAGCTGTTTCTGAATGCGCTGTAGGAAAGAAAAGAACTTCTCAGGCTTTTGCTGGCCTCTCAGTTTCAAAGACATTCTCATTCCAAGCTGTATTATTTCTCAGAGATTTTTCTGAACACAGGAAAAAAAAAATGGCTTGGTCTAAACGGTTTTAGCTCTTTTTAAATTTTGACCAAGACACCCACTCAATTTCTTATTCTGCCCCCAACCACAAGGGGTGCGACCAGGACTAACTCCTTAACATCCTTGCCTGGGCCAACGTGGTGGCTTATATCTAACATTTGGAAACAGACTCTTGAAATTACTTAATGACCCCAGCACTGCAGCAGCACTGGTCAAGTTTGCATTAGAATGTTATCCAGGGGTGCCGAGGATCACAGAAGCTTCTCGTTCTTGCCGTCCTAAAAAAACCCTAACCCTCGTTAGCCAAAGAAAAAAGTCATCCCTTAGCATAAGGGAGCTGGCCCTTCTTCTGTCGGTTTCCTAGCACACGCTGACCTTATCCTAAAAATGCGACAGTGCAAAACGTCAATAGCTAGAAGTTGCCTTTCATAAAGCGCCAATTTATAGCCACCGCACAAAGCGGTTTCTTTCCATGGCTATCAGAAATCCTTAAACATCACTAAACACGCTTAAAATCTGTATGCAAAAACATATGATTGAGGGTTACCATTTCTCTACGTGGATTCCTCTCAGGGAAAGACAAGACTGAACTTCAGGTGAAAATGGGAAGGAAAAGAAAAAACAAAGGTCGCTTTCTCTGCCTTTCAAGGGGGCTCAGCGAGAAACTGTTAGAAACCAACAGAAATGCGTTCGGTGAAGGATACAGGCTGACCAAGGAATGCCAGTGCCTCCGAATGTTTCTGGAGGGTGACCTTGGGACAGATTTTCAGAACTTTGACTACAGCACACCACCCGCGCCAGGGGCCTGAGAACATCACTGGTGAGAAGGGGGGCTCCCCGGTGCATTCACACCCCAGCGCTCTCACTGACCAACTGCGTGCCTGTGTACAAATTAAAAGAGGGCAATTTGAATGTCTGGCTTCCTGGGAAATAAAAGGTCAGAGGGTTTATTAGCACCATCAAGCCGTGATTGCCCAGACCCACCAAAAGGAGCAGCGGCCTGGAACCGCAGGGGTTCTGCTGTTGCCTCCCCCACACTGTGGGGGACCCCCGCCCGGTCTTTATTCTGTTCCCCCCCTTCTGTGCCAACCTCCTCCTCCGGGAAGAAGGGGTCTGTAGACCCCTAGAACCGATCCAGGGAACAATCGCACTGGTTGTGAGGCGTCATCTAGGAGCAAACTCTGGCTTCACGCTCGTGTGTCACATGATGAGATGAAGGAATGGGAAAAATAAAAGACCAGCTCAGGTCTGGTCTCAGCAGAGATGCAGGGGTACAGGGCATGGGGCCTGGCCGCAGACCTAACACTCCGACCCCTCAGCAGCCATTCTGGCTCCCCTGCCACAGGGAGGAAAAGGAGATGCAGGGGACACCCTCCCACCTGTGCCATCGTTCCCACATGAGGTTCCATCATTCCTCGCCACCAGGACCGAGCGCCAAGGCCGCCCATCCCATGACAGAAAAGGTAGTCCCAGCAGGTGGACAAGTGGTGTACAAAAAATTCCTCGTAATATTAATAGATAGATGATAGATGGGTAATGGAAGGAGGGCGGGGGGGAGGGAAGGGACTCGACAATTATGGCTCCCTGGCCGTGCTCGTTGGGATACAGAGCATAGACCTTCTCCCGCCCTGAAACTCCATACCTCATCCTTGACAAATTACGGAAGACCACAGCCCTTCAACTAGCTTTCAGTAGATGCCACGATTTGTCGCATGAAACACCCTGTAGGCTGCAGGACACCGCTTCCCCTGTCTGGCGTAATAAGCAGGAGAACTCCAAAACTGCTCGTGACCAGGTCCCGTCATAAAGCCCTGGGCTCCACAGGTCAAGGTGGCCCCACAGCCTCTGCCCACCGGCTTCTGCTCTCTCTCCTCCCTGGGTCTGACCTTCATAGTGTGAGAACCTCCGCTGTAGGGTGTGCAGCTGAAAGCCAGGCCCAAGGAACTTCTGTTCTAGAGAAATGTAAACATGTTCAGATTCCCATTCTAACCCCAGTGCTTCCGAGGAAATGCTGGAAAGGGCTGAGCTGCACGCCAGAGCGAGACCACGCTCAGCCGCTGACTCGCATGGGCATCGTGGCCAAGCCACTTAAGTTGTGTTTTCTCAAGTCAAAAATGGACCCTCGCAGCCTCTCGTCTGCGGGGTGGTCGGATGGATGGAATGAAACACCACGTATAAAGCACTTAGCACAAGGCCCGGGACAAATAGTGAGAGGTTTTCCAAGCTGGCATGAGATGTTGTTATTCTTTACACAGCCAAGTGAGAGAGGTCAGGCCCGGTTCAAGTGCTGTGAGAGAAACAGCGGGGAGATAAGCTCAGAAACTGATATTACTCCAGGAAAGTATCACAGTAATAATAATAATACTAATGGCTGAGTTTTTAGAGAAATGCAGTTATCAGTTCTACACAGTAAGGTCCTCTTTCCAGTCCCCCCGTGGTAGCCCTATTATACTATCAGAACTGGGGGCCAAGCCAAGTTCCATCCAGGTTGAAGACAGAGGCCAAGCCAAGGACGCACCTTGGCAAAACTGGGCTTGCTTCCTTGTTTGGTCACCTTGGGCTGACTCCAGACACTTCTTCTTCTTAGCCATTCTTGAGCCTTGCCCTCCATCCCAAGAAAGGACTGCAAAACTCAGCCCCAGTTTACTACAAATGACACTTGGCTCTCCTCTCACTGCATCCTGGAGATTTGCACGTTTTCTAAGAAGAAGAAGCCTTAAACCAAGGAGATTATCTCTGACAGAAGAACAGAGATCCCTTGGGGCAGAAGGGAAGGTGTTTCTAGGGAGGCAGGAGCCTCACCTCTGATGTCAGAAATAAGCCCCCAACCCCCACAGGAAGTGGGCATATGTCTGCCAGGGTGCATGGCACTTCACAGTTTGGAAAGCCTTCTCACCCCATCTTCTCATTGGTGCTTCTTGGCAATTTTATGATGTAGAGGGGGAAGCCAGTGGCTAGGGCCAAAGGAGCGCTTCAGGATCGTGAAGTCCAGAATTCTCAAAGCACAGGGTGCTAACACTGACGTGAGCTGTTGACGGACACCATGTACCCGTCACAAGACTCACCATCAGCCTTTGTGCTGTCCCTCTGATTAGCTGTAGAGGAAGACATCTCTGTGGGTCCTATGAGTCTCTAACTCCTCTCTAACCCTGTCCCACCTCCCTTTTCAAGAACCACAAGTGGACCCAGGACTCAGAATCCTTAGCAAGCAATAGCCTTTAGCCAGAGTGTAATAATAGCTGTTTTGTTTTGTTTGCATTACACTTATTTTTTCCGTTACCTTCCATGTATGCCAACTGGCTTTCCATCTATGAGACTGAACAAAGACTCCTTTTCAAAAACTGCAGTGAGTAAATTTAGTGAGTCAGTTAAAAGGAAAATATTAAGTGAATAAGAGAACATGTTCACAGGCATGATATAAAATGGGAACATGATATACACACGTGCTTTAAGCCTAGAAAATCCTCACCAACCCAAACCGTCACCCTGAACCAGCCAAGATTCATACCAGGACAGTCACCAGGCTGCACTAGACTAATCTTCAACAGTGACCTCATGTGGCAGAGATATGCAATAGCAATATTATACTGATTAACTCATTGTTTCTTTGCTTGGTGCATGGTTTCTCAACTTTGGCACTATGGACATTTTGGGTCAGATAATTTTGTATTGTGGGAGACTGCCACATTCATTTTAAGATGTTTAGATGAAACCTCTAGCTTCTCCCCACTATATGCCAGTAGCACACCCCCTGTAATGACCAACAATGTCTCCAGTCACCGGTAAATGTCCTTGGGCATGGGAAACAGGGACTTGCCCCAGTTGAAACCACTGGGCTAAAGTAACCCCAAGAGGTTCTTAGATAATTTAAAGAAAATGTGAATGAATCCTCAACAAGGAAATATTGCACATCTTGGTTCGAGGGGATGCAGGAGCCCCAAAACTTGACAAGTATGTAAGGTCTGGCATACAGTCAACACCCAATCATGTATCAACTTCCTTGCCACACTGCTTTTTTGCCTACTTTTTTCACAAGCGGTTAAAGATCACTGTGATTGCATTTATGCTCATTTCAACATTAGAAAGAAAAATCGGAGAGGGTTAAAAAGGGGGCATTGCCCTGCCGCTCCGCCATCCACCTGCTTCCCCAGCTAAAGCCTTTGCCCCCCGCCTCGGCCCGTTGCTCCTGCCCCGGACTCCGGTCCTCTCTCTGCTTTTCCTCTTTCCGCCCGCACCCACCTAGACACCTCTTCAAACCTAGGCAGAGCGCGCGGGCCTGCCAGACGCCTTCCACAGGGCTTTGCAGGAAACACCTCCAGGGCAGAGAAGTCCCCCGCTACCAACCAGGGCCCTCAGCCATGCTAGCCTGGCCCTGTCCGCCATGCCCACTCTCCTGCAAGGGCCTCTGCTCCCTGTCAGGGCACGAGCCCCTCACCTCCTCCCGGCCCCGTTCCTTCCGGAAACTTGAGGCAGGGGTGATGGCCTTCGTTTGTGCAATTAACCGACAAACATTTCTTTTTGCCTCTTGAGACTGGAGTGCAAAAACTATGTTCAAATGATGGTGTTCATCATTTCATCCCAATGCCTGGTGGGAAGAGGAGTTCCAGGGGAGGCCCAGGAGGGTGGCGGGGAGAAAGACTCCAAACTTGCCCCTCTCCGCAGGCACACAGAGAAACAAGCGCACGTGCACAGGGAGCAAGTACTCCTGCAGACACCGGAGCGCTGAATGACCAGCTCCTGACCACAAACAAGAGAAAGAGACTGAGCGCAGAAGCCGGGGAGCCACGAGAGCCCTGGAGAGAGGCAGGAAGTCCCCAGTGAGAGGAGCAAGTGAAACCCCTCTCGTTTCGGAACGCCCCCCACTTCCCCAGGGCACAGCTGTGCTGTATTCGAGGCTCTGGCCTACCTGCCTGCAGGGTCCCCACGGTGGCTGGCATCGCTGGAAGCCTTCGGCCTCCCAACAAGGGAGCTGGAGCAGAGCACCTCCACGCACTCACCTGGCCTCTCTGCTCTGGCAACCGCTGCAGGTGTCAGCTGTGGTGGGGGGAGGCACCGGAAATGGCTGCTGGTGCCGCAGGCACCGGAAGTGCATGCTCAGCTACAAATGGCTTCGCAACCTACCGGGTACAAGGAGCCTGCAGAGAGGTCGCTTCTACACGGGACACTTTCGTGCAACAAACCGGAGAGGGGCCGCGGGGCAGGGAAGGCTGGGAGCCGCGGGAGGTCTCCAGCCCAGCGGCCTGCGAACGCCAGGGGTTGCGTCGCCTCTGCCTCCTTAGGGCGGCGGCTCCTCCCAGGGGCTCTGGCCCGCCTGCAGGGTCCCTGCAGTGTGTTCCGGGACGCAGCACCTGAGCCCATTTCAGCCTGAACAGGGCGGGCAGGCGGCCCCGCGGGGCCTTACCGCAGGCACCTGCCCTCCCACCCACAGCTGCGCCGGCTCCGCAGGCCGGGGCCCAGGGCCTCGGGAGCCCGCTCGCTCCCGCTCTCCGGCCGGACCCCCGGCGCGCACCGCCCTCACGGCCCGCTCTGTGCGGGGCCACGATTCGGAGACTGGAAACAGAGACAGCTACTTTGTCTAATCCATATCGACAAACACAGAAAGTCAAACAAAACGGACGGGCAGAAGGATATCTGTCAAATGAAGGAACAAGAAAAATCCCCAGGAAAACCCCAAGGAAACGGAAACAAGTGTCCTGATAAAGAATTCAGAGAACCGCTCAGAAGGTTGCTCACCGAGCTTGAGAGCGAAAGAGAGAACCTGGGAGAACGCCGACACAGAGAAAGTATAAGAGAAAATCATGCAAATTAGACATGTAAAAAGTTGCTAGAAAGGTTAAAAGAAAAAATATCAAACTCAACTCAAAGTACAGTAATAGTTAGGAGCCACACAACACCAAAGATCTAACATATCCCACCAATTACAGAGAATGGAAAGGCAATAAAAACGTAGTCCCTGTAGACTATATCCCAACTTAAATGCCCATCAGCTTAGAAGAGACTGCTGTAGACAGAGAAGGATGTACATAAACCTCAGGGTACCCACAATCCGAAAACCTCCCCGAGACAGACGAAGAGCA